>PCDI01000001.1:2957629-3218524 GCA_002778195.1 Raffaelea ambrosiae | reverse complement strand
GGGGGGAGAGAGCGTGCAGATTTCTAGAAGAGTGATCATTTGGCAAGCCACAGGCAAGACGATCGCACATGTGTGGAGGCATACCTCCAAGAAACCACACAAGGGCAGAAAGCGATATTTAGAGAAGGGACATGGATGCCATTGGCGAGGGGGGTGTTTCTCGTGGGCCAGAAAACATATGATTTTACTTTTTTTTTCCCCAGCAAAACCGGTTGAACTGGGACTCTTTATTTGGCCCCATGGACATAGTAGCATCTGAGCAGCCGACATATTCATTTTTTTGTACTTTTTATTCTTAACTTTGTTTCTCACATCGTCAACAGCCATAAAGTACACTAGTTGCGCATTCGTTTGTTGTTCGCGATGTCTTCGTAACCTTCCAAACAGTCAGCTGCACCGGTGCTGTACTGACGGCGAGAGAGAACTGAAGTGAACAAGTAGAGAAATAATGCAAGTGCATCAAAACCAACAGCAACAAAGGGGGTGTTAGAAGCCAAAGTAAAAGCAAATGACAATGGTGAGTAGTTAGCAACAACGGCTGCAGCAAAACCCCAGCAAAGCTACAGTAAAACCAACACTCAAAACACGGGTGAAACCCCGAAACAGCAAAATATAGTTGCCATGTTATCGTGTATGGAAGGCCAACTGACGATGATCAGTTCATTCACGCATGCGGAGAAGGGATCAAAAAACTTTATCTTTTTAATCTCTTTCACCTCTTAAACCTCTCGGATTTCTTGGATCTCTTGGATCTCTTTTAAAAACTAATTCAAACAAAATCTCCCAGCAGAGTTGCGCCTAGGCTCCTATCGCTTTTTAATAAAAGGGGGACGTCCATCCCATCCATCCCATAGAGTAGCACTTGCCGAAAAAAAAAACACAAAACAAAACAAAAACCACATCAGGTATGTGCCGTGGAAAAGACTCAACCATAACCATGACCGTAAAACCCGAGAACCACCCAAGAACCCGTGGAAAAAAACACCCACCGTTTTTTATTTTTTTGCCCCTGCCCGACCTATAAAAAAAACCGCAGTGTGTGAACCGTCATCGATCTGTCCCTGCCATCTGACCTTGACAACCTAGCCTCGCTTCCCCTCCCTCATACAGCCTGAGCCGTGCTATTTTGAAGATATTGCTTGAGATGGTTCCGGCAAGCCTCAATAAGCAACGTCTCGACGGTGTCCTCTGCATCTCCATGAGGCTGGACAATGGTCCGATCGGTCAGACCCAACGCCCGGTCAATGGCGGAAAGAATAGTCATCTCTGCCTTGCGCTCGTCCAGCCTCGTGCCGATAAAGCCCGTGACCTTGGCCTTGAATTCAAGCAGGGTCTTGAGCAGGGCCGGATCGATAAACGAGTCCTGTCGGTCCTTGAATAGCGTCACACAAACGCTAAACATGCGATTCTCCTGGACCTCGCACCCAGTCGGCGCCAGGCTCCTCTCCGTAAGACCCAGGCAACGGTTCACCACCGCCATCGATGTCTCCTCCGGGAAGGTGACATTGGCACGTGTGGACATCGTCTTCATCATCCTGATGCAGTCTGTCAACATGACAGGGATGACCGGTGCCTGCGGAGCTGGTGTGGCGCTGCTGGGTGTTGCTGGACTGCCCGTGTGTGCAGCAGTGCTGGCGGCTGGGCCGTGTCCATTGGCTCCGACCTGCAGCGCGGGGAGCTGCTGGCCAGGTGTGGCTGCGCTCATCGGTGCTGCTCCCGCAGGCGTGGCAACGGCTTGTGCCTGCGGAGTCGTAGAACCGTGTGCTCCTCCCTGCGGGGTGGCCACACGCTGCATCGGCGTCTGTGGCGACGGCATGTGCTGCGGCGGGGCGCCGGCTGCGGAGGTTGCGGGTGGTGGCGTGTAGGGTGACAAGGCCGTTCCAGGCTGCTGCTGCTGGTGGGCCGCGACAGCATTGGCCGAAGCAGCGGGCACGCCAGCTTGCTGGGGAACAGGGTGCTGGAGCGGCTGCTGGTGCACGGCAGCATGCGATGGTGCTCCTGGCACAGCCTGCATCGCACCAGCAGCACCAGCAGCACCAACAGCACCGGCACCGGCAGCGCCAAAGTGCGCGGGCTGGCCCAGCGGAAAGGCAGGCTGGCGGAAGTCTTGCTGTGGACGTCCGACAATGCCGTTGCTGCCCATGATGCCGCCGTTGGCATGAACCAGGGGGTTTTGTGGGTAGCCCGGCATGAGACCGTTGCTGGCGCCCATGTGCTGCCCCCAAGACGACCCATAGTTCTGGAAGCCGGCCGCGGTGGCGGGCCCGGGCGAGGAGGCTTTCCGCTTCTTGCCAGCGTCCAGCTCGATACCCGCGACGCGCTTCCAGCAGTGCGTGTCGTTGTTTTTGACAAAGGCGTCGTTGCCGATCAGGTTGTGCCGCACGCTGCTCTCCCAACCCTTGGTCTCGACGTTGAAGTAGTAGTACGGGTACTTCATCTGGATGCGCTTGTAGATCTGCTTGAGCGTCAGGCCGTCGGGTGCTTCGGTGAGCACTTCGTCGATGAGCACGCTGTAGTTCTTGTTCGGCTTCTGCAGCTGCAGGTCGGTGAAGTGCTCGCGTACAAGAGTCAGCGGCGGCGTCTTGTGGCGCTCCTTCCGCTTCAGCCCGGCGGCCTTGTCCGATGCATCCGACTCGTCGACCTGGCCTTCCTCGTCCGTGTTCTTCGGCTTCCTGGGCTTGTACCTGCGCTTTTCTGGGCGCTCGTCTGGGCCGTCGACTATTGGGTGCTTTCGGGGCCGGCCAACTCCTCGCTTGGCCGGGATGGGCGTCCCATCCGGGCCGAATGCTTGGGATGCTGTGGACAGCGCATCGGATCGGGCGACGCTCGTGGCGCGGTCAGAGGACGGTGCGCCAGCGGGCACAGGAACGCCAGAGAGCACCGAAGCCGCATTCAAGACCGAGTCGTAGGCAGCGCCGGTATGGCTCACGTCGCCGGCTGTGGCGGGAGCTGTGGCAGGAGCCGTGAGAGAAGCCGCGAGAGGGACCGTGGGAGGAGCCGTGGCAGGAGCAGCAGAAGAAGGAGCAGCAAGACCAAGGGGTCCAGCGGCAGCACTGTCGGGCAGAGGGAGAGGAAAGTCAGGAGCAGCAGCAGCAGCAGAGTACGCAGCAACAGAAGCAGAAGCACCAGCACCAGCACCAGCAGCGGTCAATGACGACGGCCCCGGCGCTGCGGATGCTTCTGTCTGTGCTCGCTTGTCGACCGCCTTCTTCTTCATCAGTTTCTCTACTCTCTTGGACATGATGCCGTTCTTCGGCGGCCGTCCGGGGCCGCGCTTCTTCGGCCGGCCGTCCATGTATTCCTGCACGTCCTGCCACGTGATGCCCACTGGCAGGTCGACTTCAACCGACTTCCGCACTTTGCTGTCGCCGGCGGGAGGCGCTTCGGACTGTCGTGGTGCTTCCCCGGCGGCACGGCCGTCGCCTGCGCCGGACTCTTCGCTCGTGTCTCGGGCGTTTTCGTCCTCGTGGTCTTCAAAGTCGAAGCTCATCTCCTTCCCACCGCCTCGGCGAGGCTGCTTCTCGGCAGGCACGTTGGCGTCGTCCGCTCCGTCGCTCTCGACGGTTTCCGCGCCGGTGGAACCCTGTCCGACGCAGCTGATGGTGAAGATGAAGAAGACGTCCTGGATCTGGATCTTGTCGCCGGAGCGCAGGACCACTTTTCCTTGTGTGATGTGGTCGTCATTATGAAAGAACCCGTTGTTGTGCATGGGAACGGCCTCGAAGACGTGCGACTCCTTGTTGTACGCAATCTTCATGTGCTTCCGGGAGATGCCCTTGGACTTCTTGAGCATATTCTTGATAGGGAAGAGCGGCGAGTGGATGAGGACATAGACAAGCTGCTCGGGGTCGGGCTGGGGTTGCGGCTTTTTGTCGGCCGCCCGGTCGTCTGCCTGCTGTGCCTGTGCGGCGCCGGCGTCAGTGGCAGATTCGCTGGCACTGTCGTCGACCACTTTGGGGCCCACGACGCCGCCTTGCTCGCTCACGTACGAGCGGCTGTGTCGGGACCCCCCATCCTTGACTGGTGGCAGCTGGCTGACGTCGGTCGTCTCCGGGTCCAGCCCCAGATCCTGCATGCGTTTCAGGTCGCGGCGGGCCCGGCTGACGGCTGCATAATCGCGGCCGATAATGACGCTGTACGTTGTCATGTGGAATGTGGCGTCGGCGAACCTAAGCTGGGCATAAGAATCGAGGGTTGGGCCCTCTTGAGAAGTACCGGGGAGACAGACGCCGTAGTCTGCGGTACGCGTGGCTTCGTGGAAGGCGAGGTCCGGAAGGCCATTCGCCTGATGTCCCTGGCGCCCGTGGGGATCCGTGAGGCCGTCCATGGGGACGGCAGGCCACCGGGGTCCTGCAGACTCCCGGGGTTTGGCGGGGTGTGGGCTGATGTCGGCTGGGTTGACATGCGATACCCCGGTATCGGTGTTGCCGGCGAATGCCCTTTCCCGGAACAAGTTGATGACAGTGCTCTCCGCTGCCGAAAAGACGCCGTTGTTGACCGACATCATCGTGCCGAGACCCGCGTCGACAGCGGCGCCATTCCCGAAGTCGTTCTGGCTTGCCTGGTCGGCTTGTTGCTGCCCGTTCGGTAGGCCGGTGTGGTGGTTGGCGGACAGCATGCTGTCCGGGATGCCCGGGAGGGGTGGGAGGCCCGGAAGGTTTGAGAAAGTTGAGAGGCTTTGGAGGATGGGAGGGTCGCGGCTTGGAAAGCTTGGGATGGTGCCTATGGAAGTGTCTGGGAGAGGTTGTTGGTGAGGAGTAAGGAAACTGCCTGGGATGGTGCCTGGTAGGGTGATGTCCTGGGTGATGTCCTGGGTGATGTCCTGGGTGCCGCCCGGCTGGCCGTCTGGGCTACGCAAAGAGTCCGCGAGGCCCATCTGCTGCTGGCTGGTCATTGCGCCGATCGACGCGGTCGCCATGGCCGCAGGCGCCGCGGCCGCGAGCGTCGTTGCGAGCATCGCTGCGAGCGTCGTTGCGGACGTCATGGCGGGCGTCGTCGCGGGCGTCGTTTCGAGCGTCGTTGCGGCCGTCATGGCGGGCGTCGGTGCGGGCGTCCTCCCGTTCGTCGTCGCGAGCATCGCTGCGGTCGTCGTTGCGGTCGGAGGCTGAGAAGCTTTGGGCGCGGCCGAAGGCGCATCTGCTGCTCCGGCTGCAGCGGCTGCCCGCCCCTCGGCGCTCATCGCAACCATGTCTAGGAACGTTGTGTCCGGTAGCGCATTGTACGGGTTGGCAGAGAATGGCGAGTAGTCGTAGACGGCTGGCAAAAAGAGGTCGGCGGATTCAGGTCGACGGAAGGCGGACCTGGCTCCACTATTCAGATTTTCCGACATTTTTTTTTTTGGTTCCGGAGATCTGCTTAGTAATAATTCCAATGACAGTACCGATTCGTCGGTTCGGTGTTAGTACCGCGAGGCTCGCGATCCACAGCCCGGGAAGGACGAGATCGAAACTGAACGAGCACTGCTGATGTTGATGCTCCAAAATTGATGCTGGCGCTTCGCATTATGGCGCGCTTTGGCGATGCAAAGAGCCCAATGGTGGGAGCGGATGGGCACTCTGTTTTACGATGTCGTCGAAAATATGTCGTTGTCTCTGATCGGGGCGACAGTGTTGGATATCTGACGATGTCGATACTGAGCGTGCACTGGTGATATTGATGCTTCAAACTATGGGATATTTTGGCGAGATCAAAGGTTTGTGATGGGGATGGTAATGTTGATGCTTCAGAATATGGGTTGCTTTGGCATGGGTGGGAGTTTATGGGGGGGGGACGGCTTCAAATTTGTCGAAGGCTTAAATAATGACCTTCTGTCCAACCGGTTTGCCCGAGCTCTAATCCAATGAGCTTTGAATCAAGCAAAGCCAGCACTCTACGTGTGAGCCAAGGAACATCCATTATACCTTCCAACGCTGTGCCGTTACGGCCGTAACTGTGGCCGACGTACCCACGTTGAGTGTAGACGGACGAAGCCGCGTTTAACCTTCCCGCCTTGACGTATTCTCAGGCATCTGCCCATAGTCAATGCCCTTACATGCGTTTTTATGGTGCCACTCCCCCTCCTCCGCGTTCTCCTTTGAAGGATATAAATGTACAGAACGTCATCTGGTATTGGCACTGTTCATGTCCCTGTGGTCCGGCATCACGGCAAGCACGATGGTGGAGTGGCTAGCTTGCAGTGTATTCAGTCACCAACTATCTCGTAAACCTAAGTAAGCAGGGCCGTCCTTTCATCTGCCTGCGTATATCTGCTGCTCCCATTCCCCGTCTCGCTGCTGAGCGTGCTTCTGCTCTTTCTTGCTCCCCGGTAGGCAAAATGGCACAGCAGCCCAGCCACAAAGCCAATGGCATCATTCTTGAAAGTCAGTATGCAGGCCGTCGTCATGAGCATGACGGTCCACCTCTCGGCTCTTTCCTCGTCCGAGAGAACTCGCTGTCTCTTTTGTCTCGGTCGTAACTGTGGCATGGCCGCGCCTGTTGGTTCTGTGTACGACGGCCGTGCAGATGCTGCTGCCCCACCATGCCTTGCACCCTCTTCAAACTCGCCTCCATTCGTAGCTTCTTCCTCTATCCACAGATCGGGCGCCCCGTGGTTCAGAGACAGGCCTGCCTTGGCCAGCTCCAGGCCGGCGGCAAGCACGAGGATCCCCAGGATGGACTTGGGAAAGAATTGCAGCAGATCCACGAGAGTCTCGCCGGCGAACAGTCCCAGCAGGACCTTGACGAGGCCGAGAATCATGACGCTGGCGCCGCTGCGCGCCCCAAAGCGATACTGCGCGGCGAGGCCGCCGGCGCCGTGGCAGACAGGCATGGCCCCGAACCAGCAGCCGACGAGATTCATGGCTCCCACGCTGAAGCCAAAGGCCGTAACAGAGGAAAAGGACGCAACGGACCACGTGAAACATCTGCGAGACCAACGCGTAACGGTTTGGTCAGGACGGCCGGACTCAACATCGCTCTCCGCACCTCCTTCCACGTTTTCCGTCCTGCCGGCAACCTCCTTCTCTCCGTTGTCCCACGGCCGACGGCTGCCAAAGAGATCGTCGGCCAAGGAACTGACGGCAATGACCGAGTTGAGCGTTGTCAACGGCAGCTGCGCCACAGCCATGGACATGGCCTCCACCCCCTTCCAGTTTGGCAACGACAACCGTGGATGCCAAAAGGCAAAGTGCGGGAGGCTGACTTTGGGATTCTGGTTGTGTTTCTGGATTACCGCGGCCAGGGCAAGAGCGAGCCCGATGATCGTCATGGTCAGTGCATAGGGAAGGAAGAGGGCTGCAAAGTGGCGAAGCCGTCTCCAGCCGTTGAGAAGCCGTTGCCCAAAGCGGTCAGAGGAGATGCGGTCGCTCTCTCCCCCTTGTTCGGGAGCCGTAGAGGAAGCGGAAGACGACGGGGAGGGCAGCAGGGGAGACGAAGGCACAGGCTTGCCACTGCTCGGCTGGGTGTAGATCAGCCACAGAAAGGCGAGGAGGGCGTACAGAGGGCTGTCAAAGGAGGAGTTATCCGGATTGCCTTTCCACATGCGTGCCATGGATATGGCCAGAGACAAGCCGGCACCCAGCTGGATGCCCTTGATAACAGGCACGGGCACAGTAACCGACAGCCATCGCAGCAGTCCTGTGAGGGCGAGGACCAGCACAGTCGAGCTCACCAGCGCACCGGCAGCCGTGGTATCCGCTTTGGTAGCCCCCTCGGAGATCACAGCCGCAGCAATGGCCTATGCGTGTATGTTAGCTTGAAGGAAGATGAGACGTATGTTAAAAAGAGCGAAGGAGAAATGGAGGAAAGGATGAAAGACAAAGGGGCGAAGGAAAGGATGAGGAAAGGATGAGGAAAGGACGCAGTAAAGGATGAGGAAAGGACGAAGGAATGGATGAGGAAAGGACGAAGGAAAGGACAAAGAAAAGACAAAGGAAAGAACAATGTAAAAAAAAATGAAGCAACGCAAGCAAAGAGAAAACACAGGCGAGAAAACATAGGCAAGAAAACAACGGGAGGGGGGGGGGGGGCGCACCTTCATCGGCTGCACGGGCAACGGAATACCGAAAAAGGCCCCGGTGACAATGTTGAAGAGGCCTGTGAAGACCAGCGTCGACGACAGCGAGATGGCGCCCTGCGCGGCCAAAGCCGTCATCAAGGGCAGCAGCGTGCCCAGGTCGCCGAACGCGCCCGAGATCTCGGACAGCGGCGACGTTTGCAGCGTCCGCCAGTTGTACCGCAGCCGCTTTTCCAGAAAGACCAACGCCATTGTGGTAGACGTAGAAAATGTACCCCAAATGATACAGAATAGGCAATCCAACAGTCTGTAATCAGAAACCTCGTTTTCTCTCGTCGGCTTCCACACAGGACTTCCGTGACATGTCTCAACAGGCGAAGAAAGGCCGAGAAAAAGGGAAAGAACGAGAACAAGAACAACAACAAGGACAAGGACGAGGACAGGAATGAGAAACAGACCAAAGCTATGGGCCGTTTTTTCTTGCTCACACCCTCCGCGGAAGTGCTTGTCACGAGCTAGATTTGGACCTGGATTGGGGGGGGAATGCGGGCTTTGCCGCTTTCTTGGAGCGGGGATAGCAGACAACTCGCCCGCCCGGCGCCATTAAAAGACGCGCCGAACTCCAAGACACGCACCCACTCCAAGACAAGTTAAGACGGGGGGCCGCGCGCCGCTCCTTTCTGCGTCCACGTGCAGGGTTCCCGTGCTCCCTAGTTTCCCCAACGGCGACGCTTCAGCCTTGCAACGTCTTTTATTTTTCTGGTCGCAGAGCTGGAGAAGGCGTCGCATTCCAGTGCCGATACAGGCAACAGCATCTTCAAGAGTATGCGACATAGCTACGGATCACAGAGCAAAACAAGAAGAGCGACAAAGCAGTAGATTATGGAAAGTATTATTGGCGAGAGTCGCAGTCTCTACAACCAGAAATTGGATTGACAGCTATGGGATATCATCGAGACAGCAAAACGTTGGAAACGCCGAGAAGAGGGAGAAAGAAAGTAGAAAAAAAAAAGAGAGAGAACAAAGGAAAGCAGAAATAGAACCCGGAACTAGGACGAAAGGGAGAGAAAAGATGAAAAATACAAAGGACAAAAGACAAAAGACAAAAAATGCCAAGGTCAAAGAAAAGTGAACAAAAAATCCCCCAACTTTTTTTGATATTCCTCCATAACAGCATAGTATTCTTCAAATGTCTGTTATTGTGTGTGAGCTTCGTTCTTTTCTTTCTTTTTTGCCCCCCCTAAAGCGTCGCACACATTTTGCCTCATTTCCTTCGTTGCATGTCGTGATTTTATTTGTTGTGTGTTCTTTTTTCGGTCAGGTTTCGTTTCGGTCAAGTCGTTTGCGCCGTTGCACGCAAGTTGGTTCAGTTGCCGAAACCAAACCGCCGCCGCCGGTTGCCGGCATAGCCGCCGTCCATCTTGCGCGTCGACACCGATCGACGGTGCGTCCGCGTGCTGCAGCACGTAAAGAAGACGACCCCCGCGCCCAGAAACAGGAAGATGATAGCGGCCACGACAGTCCAGATGGCGGCGCCAAACTTGGCCAGGTCACCCGAGTCGCTGGCCAGGCTGCCCGTGACGGTCGTCGTCGTCGAGTCTGTGGCATCGTTGATCTTGTTCTTGATGAGCCCAAAGAGGACAAAGTCGGTGATCAGCACGATCAGGGTCACGACAAAGGCCAGCAGGGCCACGAGCGCGCCCAGGAAGGAGCCGATGACGCCGGCGCCGACGGCCAGCAAAAAGGCCACAAAGCTGATGACGGTGGCGACGGGGTGGAGGACCATGACGTAGGTCAGGGCCTTGGCCGATTTGGCCTCGGTATCCGACAAGGCAATGTCCTCGGTGGCCGTGATGACCTCGGCCGGGTTGTAGCCCACATGGCGGCCGCTGCAGTAGTCGACATTGTCGTCGTCGCTGTTGCTGCCGCCGGGCGTGTTGATGACGCAGTAGCCAAACGTGCCAAACGTCACAGCCGAGCGGTGGGTGGACGTGGCATTGGACAGGTTGACCTTGAGGAGGGCAATGTCGTTGACGACAGGCGACGAGATGTCGGTGATGAGGAGGAGGATGGTGGCCGAGAAGAGCAGGAACGAGCCGATGTGATGGAAAAAGCCGGTATTCCCCATGGTGGAAGGGATGTACGGGTGAGAAAAGAGACACTACTCGTAGCCGTTGAGATGAGAAGCTGTCGGCGTAGTCTGCCGAGGATGGATGAGTGTGACAGAACAGTAGACTCGAGGTACGTTGGTTGGGTGGGCGTGGATGTGGTATAAGTGAGCAAGTAGCAGTCAACAGTTCAGGGCTTTGAACTCGAGACAAGTACAGCAGACAGGAGAATGAGATAAAATGGAAATCAAGTCAGGAACGGTCCAAGGAAGGAGGGTGGCCCCGGAATATAAACGTGTGCGTTTCAGGATCAGCCGGGACAATAAGGGAAGGGGAGGGGCGAGAGTGATAATGAGAAGGGACGGCAAGGACAAGGGGACCAAGGAAGGAGCAACAGTCAAAGAGCAGCCATATCAAACAGATACAACAGCAGAAAGGAGGACAAGGCCAACCCAGTGGGCGATCCGGATCGTCATAGGACAGGACTGCTCCCCCCCCCCCCCCCCCCAGCCCAAGAGCGAGCATCACGTACAGCTGTCAGACGACGAGAGCCTAAGAAAAGAGCAGGGAAGGAGTGCGACGTCATCCATGCGGCCGCTCCTGCTGCTCCTCGCTGGCTACCGCTCTGCTGCTCTTTCTGAATCTGCCATATTGCTATTTTCTTGTGCCTTGTTTCCTCCTGCTGGGCTGGCCACACATCGCGTGTGGCTTGGTGGGTGGCCTTGGGCCTTGCCAGTACACCCGCTATGGAGGCGGCCTCCTTTGCTCGCAAAACAGAAGGGGGAACTACTATAGAACAAGCACAGAATCACCAAGACGTGGCTGGCGAGAACGACTGCCAAGCCCAGAAGAAGACGTGTACACGCAGACCACCACACAGAGGTGCACACACACCGCCACATCTGGGGGAGGGGGTCCCGAGAAGCCTGCCCCATAGCTACGACAGTATGTCATGGAAGAGAAAATTTTAAAAATAACAAGCGTAAAACAGGCACAGTCGATATTATGCGAAGCGAACGCCCTGGGGTGACTGGTAGTGTTGTTCCTGTGTGGCGACTGCTGTCACTGGCTGCCACTGGCTGGGAGGAGCCACACAAGCTTGTCTTTTCCTCTTGTCTGGGGCAGATGACGTACGCAACCGTCGCCGGCCGTGGCTGCGCCTACTCAACGGTCGCCCAGAACGCAGAACAGCAAGTCACCCCACAGCCAGCACCCATGACCAAGCTGTCGATCTCAGCAAACGTAACGGCCCGTTTTTTATTTCTTTGTTTCTTTTTTATTTATTTATTTATTTATTTCTATTTCTTTTTTATTTTTATTTCTTTTTTATTTCTATTTCTTTTTTTTATTCCTTTTTTCATTCCGCATGTTTTTTTTTGCTGTTTGTCCCGTCATATGTACCCCCGAACAACAGATGCGACAGTTTTGAGGCGATGCTTGGACAAGGGGCTGGTGCTTTTGTGATTGCTTTTTTTGCCTGAGCTCGAAAATGTGTGACATGCACGAGCGCAAGGGGCTGCCCAGACAGATAATCGAATAAAATAGAGTTGGTCTGCGGCCAGACGTACCGTCTCGGCCGGGAGCCAGCTATGTCTGCAGTCTTTGCCTATGCAAGTCTTGGTCTGCCACTGTTTTCCTGTATTTTGGCCCAGAAAAATGAAAAGACTACCAGCTTGGAAGCCAAGTTCAGACGGGCGACCACAAGCGAGGCCAGCCTGTCCTGAAACGCATCCCCCTTGGGGAAGGGCTGCGGGCAATGCAAAACCACGCTGGTTACTAAATCGTAGGAGAGAGAGCGTGTGTGAGAGGAAAGCAGAACCACCTGCCTCCTCTGGGATGTTCGATTTGTTGTTTCACATTCCCCTGGGAGATCAGCAATCCGACCACTCCTTCCAAAATGGCAGACCGGATTTGATTGGAACCAGCTTTGTCGTAGCTGCAATATTGCACACAAGACTAAAGTCAACCTTCCTGGGCTGTCAATCCGGGGGGGAGAGAAACAACAAGGGCTCCCCGGCTGCAGACCATGCGCACTCTGATTCGACGCAGTGCTCTGTTGCTTAAATTGCGGATGCAAGCTTGCATGCGAAAAAGAGAAGGTGGCACAGCCGGCGGAGGCCAGGGATAATACATAGTAGATAAAAAGGAGCACTAGTTCACGAGACTGGCAAATAGAAGCTTCCACATCCGGAAGGAAGATGGCTGCAAAAATCCCATCGTTTGCATGTCCGACAAACTTCCTGCAGGCGCATCCAACTGCGGTGCATATTACGCCGCATTGCTGCCGTGGCCGCAGCACGAAGAACGATGCCCGCTGAAGCGACGAACTCGGTATAAAAACCATGAAAGTCTCCTGTTCTCGGCTTGTAGCCCCCCCATGTAATAGAAGTGCAGAAGCCATCTCTCGACATTCCTAGACCACCCGTGCTGCTCTGTGCTTGGGCGATACCGTTGATTACTGACCCTCTTCACCATGAAGCTCCATCTGCTCATCACGGCCGCTGTGGCCGCTGTCGCATCGACGGATCTTAAATGCAGGGTGAGTCCTGCACTGTTTTGGCCCGGGATACGTCCACAGTCGCCTCTAACCATGACTTCACATATGCAGAACAGCAGGGAAAGGTGCGACTCTGACTTCCCATACAATTGCGGCTCGAACCGTGTTGGGGGCTGGGTGTGCTGTGTATGTCTGGTCTTTTTTTTTTTCCTTTTGTTTTCCTCTTTTTTTTTCTCGTTGCTCTTCTCTAACACTCGTGTCTCTAGACTGTCCCATGCAGCTAGATCATGAACGACAAGAAGCTGCAAAGAATCCCATCGAGGAGTAAGAAAACAAACCGTGTGTGTTACCACGAGTGCTGCTGCACAGCGAAGCCGACATAGTTGAGCTCGCCGTATCCGGCGTGGCCAGGCGCCGCTTGTACGCATGATTCGCGATATATATATATCTCCCTTTGCAAAGGGCCTAGACGAGAATAACAAAGAACCGTCTCTCCAACGCTCCCAAATCCGGATCGAATGTCTGTCTTTTCTTGGGGAGAATAAAGCACATGCTACTTGACCTTTGTCCTTCCCACTCCCTGTGTGTAACCAGGCTGTCTGTCTACAGAGAACAGACGGATGCAATCCGCATAAAGCCAGATGCATCTCTGCAGAGACGTGTCTCCCTACAAAACATGTAGAACGCTGTATGCCTCGACCAAGCCAAACTTTTCAAAATCGTCCTGCACCCCCCAAAGAGCATGAGGTTCTCACTCTCCATCGCGGCCATTCTGGCCAGTATAGTCATATCCTTGTCTGGTGAATCTTTCGGCGTGGTAAGAAGCCATACATTCGTGTCTCGTCTAGCTACTCTCCATCTGACAATCTACAGGTCATTGGGAATGTCCTTGCGCCACGCCCGGGCAATTATCCGAATGAATGCGGTTCCGACCCCACGAACATTGGTTGCTGCGTATGTAATTGCCCTGGAGGTGCAGAACACGGAATACAAGAGACTTGAGGAAGCAAGAAGGAAGAGGGACTAACACAGAAGCTGGTTTTTTTTCTACCCCCTTCACAGAAAACTTGCGGGACAGTCACCGTCTCCAGTGGGATAGCGACCGTCACTGCGAGCGTAGTAGGGAGCCTCACTGTTACCACCACCCGTGGCGGACCTCCCCCGTCATCGCCTGCGGTTCCGTCGTCTACTACGCCGCATCTTCCCTCGAATTCTTCTCACGCCCCGAGTAGCAGCGACCCAAAGAGCGCCCCAAGCAGCACATTCTCTGGTAGTCGATATCTCTGCTCCGTGCTGTACTACGACAACGGCAGCTCGAGCACATCATGCCGGCCAGATGCAACGCCTGCACCCGCGGGACAAGACAACAAGCCGGCAGAGCCACAAAGCGGACCATCGACTGTTTCCCAGCACAGCGCAACCGGGGACGGCCCCCAGGTGTCGCCGCCGCCACGCAAAGACAACAGAGCTGGGCTTCCTCGGAGCGGCGGCGACGACGGGCCCCTCCGGCCCCGGGCCCGGTCCCGTGTTTGGCAGCGAGACGCACCGAAGGCCCCGCCCTCTCCATCGAAGAACGGCGACGAGGAGGAGGAGGAGGAGGAGGAGGCAGCAAAGAAGACAAAGGCGACGATCAATGGCGCCCTGTTCGCCCTGTTCGCCCGGTCCCCGCCAGTGCCCAGCAGCAGCGTGCCCACATCGTATATCGAGTTCACCCTGGATGTCAACGGGTACCCCTTCAGCGAGGGGCCGTCTGGCAAACCGTACACCCCGTCGTCATTCGTCCTACCAAGCACAGTTGGCAATTTGAAGCGAGCCGCACCGGCAGCCCCACCGGCTACTTCACCTGCACCTGCCCCCAAGCCGGCCACCCCAGCACCCAGCCCGGCAAGTATGGCCAAGCCCCAGAGTGCGGCGCCGCCGGCTTGAACAGAGAAAAAAACCCCCCCAAAACACTATTTTATTTTAGTTTCAACCGACAGCTCGTGCTGTAAGTGTTGTGAACGAGGAGAGCATGTGTCCCGATTGGCGGTGGATTGGTGCTGAGTGGAATCCGGGTACTTTGTTTTGCCCGTACATGTATGCATATGGTAAGAATACAGATTCTCTTTCCGCTCGGATTGTCGTTGGGGTTTGCTGGGCATCAGGTCGGAACCACGTCCGAATGCGAAGCTTTTTTGCAAAGCCGCTCTCCCCTAGGAACGCTTCGTGTTTGCGCGTCTGTCTCCCAACCCAAGATTGGGGCTGGTCGCCTCTTCGAGAGTGGTTGTTTGTTGGTTAAGGGCAGGTAGTTCATGATGGAAAATCCACCGAGTTTCTTGTCTCCCCCCTCCCCCGGAAACATAATTGGTGTCCTCTCGTTGGCTCCCCGAATGGACCTCCTCATGTTTTGGTTGCATCCAGCCCGTTCCGCGAGCTTGTAATGCTGTTGTCCGCTGTCAAGGCTCCGATCCAGTTCCAGGGGCCACCGCTGCCTCTGCCGCTGCCGTTGCCTTCGTTGGCGTCCTCGCTCTTCCCCAGAAGGCTGGACAGCGCGGAGCGCGTGGCCAGCTCCTTGCGCTCGTTCTTTTGCTGGATCCGGGTGGCCTTCCTTTCTAGCGCCGACGACACCTGGCCGGTCCCGCGCCCGCCACCGCGGATGCGCCAGTCGCACAGCGCATCGTTGGCAATGCCGCCGGGCACGACGGCCTTGAGGGCATTGTAGACAAACGTGTTCTTGTAGCTGGCCGTGCTGCCGAGGGGTGTCAGGGAGGCGATGGCGCGGGCGGCATGGGTGGCGGCGGCCTGGGCCTTGGTCTGCTTGTTGTTCTTGTTGCGACTGGTCTTTTTGTGGCTACTCGACAGGGGTGCCGCCTCCTCGCTGTCCCGGGGCCACGATCCGTAGAGGGGCGACATGCGGATCATCTCGTCGTGCTTGTACGACAGAGTTGGGAAGACGCTGAGATAAAAGGACTTGTGGGTGATGTGATCCGTCTGGCGGCGGCGGGGAGGATCGCTGGTCTGGCCGGAGGCGGAATCGGCGGCGGCGGCGGCGGCGGAGGAGGAGGAGGAGGAAGAGGGCGTGGGAGATTCGTCAAGAGGGCTCTGTTCGTCCGACTGTGGGGAGAAGCTCGAGGATTCGTCTTCTTTTTTCGCCGTCGAATCAGGCTCGTCTGCGCTGCTGGCGCTGGCGGCTGCCGATCCGGATGATTTCTTGACAGAAGTTTCGATCGGCTGGATGGCGGCGGCCACTCTGGGGTTGCCCCACGGCTTGGCCGCCTGCAATGTCTCGGCCATGAACTCGTACTGCATGGGGCAGTGCTGCATCAAGGTCGAGGCCATGGCGGCGCTAGAGGCGATGAGGATGAACGAGGAGTTGTCCTTGGGAGAGGGGGAAGAGAAGGCCCGTGTTAGCTTTTGGGGGAGAGTCTTGGTAGACACTGAGCACGGCGAGACTGAGAGTAGAACGTACTGCCATCTTCTTGAACATGTCCACCTTGCCGTACTGCTCAACGACCTTGAGGACCGAACGGCGCTCGGAAAGACTGGCTGGCGCTGGCCGGACGCGGACGTAGAGAGACCGCTGGGCGAGCCTCTCGGCGGCCGAGCCGCGGCCGACCATGGCGGTCGCCGTGGACCGACTGAACGTCGACATGCTGGGCGGAGCAGGCGGACAACTCGGCAGTGGAGAGCTCGATTGGGAGCTGTTGGAAGAAAACTTTCGGTTGGCCGGGTTCGTCGTCGCTTGAAAGTGGAGATGTGCCAATTTTTGGTAATGGGTAGGCTAGGTTCGGTAGCTCCACGCTATCACGTGCTGCTTGGGATCGCTAACAAGAGGCTTGTAAGTGGACAAGTGGAGAGTCTGCTTGTAAGCGAAACAAGACTGTAAAATACAGTTGAAACCCCGGGGAGAAAAAAAAAGGAAAAGGTTCAATTTCGTTATGTGTTTTGTCTATTGCCTCTTGCCCGTCCATAACCCATGTCTATCGCGAGTCTAGAACTAAACTGTGAAATATACAATGCCATTTCATCTGGCTTACCCCGACCCCTTCACTTTTGTGAGCCAGCCCGAAATTGCATCGCCCCCCTTCCTGTTGTTGTCCTTCTCTTTCCCAATCGCCTTGGGCTTCTTCTCCCGCCCTTCCGAGCCCAGAAACAGTCCTATCCGCAGCCAGATCAGCAGCGAAACGACAGCCAAGGCCAGCACCCAGGGGTGCAGCACGGACACGCCGCGCGCCTGTGCCAGCGCGCCCACCACAAACGGCAGCACGGCGCCGCCGCAGGTGCCAAAGGCGGTCGCGAAGCCGACGGCCGGCATGTGCAGGTGCTTGGGGGTGATGGCGGTCACCGCGGCGAAGACGGCCGGGGACATGGGCCCGATGAAGAAGCCGATCCAGGCCACGGCCACGGACGAGGCGTAAAAGTCCGGCACCAGCCAGAACACCAGCTCGAGCGCCAGCGTGCACACAAAGTACACGGTGACGGCCCAGCGGACGCCGCGGAAGACGCGGCCGGTCACGAAGCCCAGGATGACGCGGCCAATGGTGAGCCCCAGCCAGAAGCCCATGCCCGCCAGGCCCGCCGGAAAGGCCTGCGCGTGGCGCACCTTGATCATGAACGTGATGGCCCAGCCGCCGATGCCGACCTCGACGCCGCTGTAGATGAAGAAGAAGACGGAGACGAACCAGACCTTCTGGCTGCAGAGCGCCTGTCTCATGACGCTCTTGCTCTTGGGCTTGCTCGTGGCGCCGTCGCTTCCCTCGTCGTCCGTACCGGTGCTGCTGCTGCTACCACCACCACCACTGCTGCTACTCAGATCCTCGGGCGGGTTCTCCCGACGATAGACCGCGCCTGTGGCGGCCCAGAACGTGCTGCTGAGCAGGGCCAGCTCCATGGCCGCGAGGGCGATCATGACGTAGTAGAACTGGTACCAGGGACAGCCGCCCTTGGTGATCATGGCCGTGGCCACGAGCGGCGAGATGACGGCGCCCAGACCGAAACAGGCATGCAGCACACCAAGCACCTCGTTGATGTGGTCCAGCTTGCTGGCGCGGGCGTTCCAGCCAGCGTTGGAGATGCCCTGGCCGAAGCCGACGATCATGAACATGCAGATGAGAGCCGGGTACGGCGGGTGCACGGCCACGACAATGTACGTGACGAGGTGGGCAATCGGGCCCAAGATGGCAATGCCGCGCTGGCCCAATTTGATGTGGATGTAGTGGCAGCTGAGCGTGGCGACGATGTTGCCGACGACCGGCATGAGAAAGATGAGCGAAGTGACAGTGTACGAGATATTGTAGTAATCCTCGATCTGGGCGAGGGGAGGGAGCGTTAGAAAAAGGAAGAGAAAAAAGAGGGGGAAAAAAAGGACATGCCACGAGAAAAAGAGAAAAAAAAAACAGAGTCTTACATATGGAATCAAAGCCTGTGTTAGTTGCAAGGTTAGCCTTTTAGTTTATTTCATTTTCTCGCCTGCTTTTGATTATCTCGGGCGAAGGATGCCAGAGCCATGGGATGCTACTCACACCGTAGGCACCATCATTGATGCCCAAAAGAGTAAAACTGAAGGCAGTGGCCGCCGTCCTCAGCAGATTGATCAGAGGCTTGTTCCATTTCTCTGGCTGGTGTTTGTGGACCGCGACTCTGTGCGGTTCCGTCCCAAACAAAGTGGCATCTTCCTCGCCGGGGGTAGGCGGCAAATCGGTTGCCTTGGGCTCGACGGCTGCGGATTCCGGGTCCCAATCCGTGCACGAGACCATGACGGCCGAGACCTTTTCGTTGTGCTTCGCCATCGTGGTGCTTTGGGGTTACGAGTCTGGAAAAAGCTGATGCTATCCCCTGACAAAACAGTAGAAACGCAAAAAAAAAAAAGAGAGAGAGAGAGAGAGAGAAAGAAAAGAGGAAGAGGAAGGGAAAAAAGAAGAAAAGAACAAGGAAAAAGGGAAGAGAGCAGAGTTCAGTCACGACCCAACAATTATCGTGGACAGGGAGACTAACTAGTTGCTGCACATGCTATACAACCCACACACATATCTTACTCTTCCATACACCCACCACCGCAGCGCCGCCGCCGAACGACCACCGGAGTGCTTTTGGCGGAGTTTCCATTTTGAGCCAAGCATCAAGACAGACAAGCGCCCGACGTTTGTCAGACCTAGGCCCGTGTTTCGTATTTCCTTTTTTTTTTCCCCCTCGCTCTTGCCATTTGGTGCGTCGGTCTCTGGCCCGGGAAACGGAGCCAGACGGGTCCGCCCAGTCACTGGGCCTCGCAGACCACTCGAAGGCCGGGAGGGCCTGCGAATCTGGCCTGAGGATCTGGGACACGGGTGGGATGGCTCGAGGGGCCCGGCAGGGCAGCAGTGGGCCTACCCTCCCCAAGAAACCACTCTGCGCTTTCGGACCGCCTGGCCATGCACATGCAGAGCGTCGCGGCCACGGCCGATTTTTATCCGGCCCCGCTGGCTGATAAGAAGGAAGGCCGACCCTAAATCCTCTTATTGTGACCCGGAATGACTTGCAGGATCACCCAAGTACGGTGAGACCATCGTGTGTTAATTATTAATAGTGGGGACCTGTCAAAATATCTTAGGCGACAGCGGGTCACGTGCAACGTCCTCCCCGACCTCGACCCAACCACGCTGCAAAGACCGTGAACACCAAGCTCCTCTATTCGAACGAGTCTCTGCTTTCTCTGATCGTCTATGGTGAAAACGGCCATAGCTTCGCTCGTCCACTCTCGGGCTACGCGGGAACTGTGCGCGGAAACTGGTCTTGGTCGGGTACGATATCTTTTGGCAAGAATGCCACAGCGATGACCACGCGCATTCGTCCTCACTTGTGCGATGAATCGCCGCCAATGACATGGAAGGCAATGCATTTCTCATAAAGCGCAAAACTGCAATTCTAATACCGCCTGCTACACCAGATGCCTAGGAGGGGACGGGATGGAAAGACAGCGGTGCCTAGATCGGGTTCTGTGTCTATGCCATCGAGGATGGCTTCCCGCCAGGAAACGAATGCTTTCCATTGGCCAGCCATGGTTTGGAAGACGCACGACAGACGGGGTGCATGAGGAGGAACATATCGTGTTCATAGCGGAAGGAACCACCCCCCCCCCCCCCCCCCCCTCGGACAACTAGGCTACCATACACAGATACCGTTGGGCCATCTAAGGAGACAACAGGAACGTCAAGCCTTGACGTTGAACATTCTAGAATGTAAGAAAAAAGGTTGTTTGACCTTGTACGACTAGCGTCCGTTTCATGGAACAGGCACACTGCTGTGGAGGCTTGCACTTGATGGAGTACTTGGACGTACTTGGCCCTGGCTGTGTGACGCCGAGGTCCAAGCCTCGGATACCTCTTTTCTGCTCTGTGTCCCAATGACACAGGTGACGTAGTTGGACCGGAAGGGGGGTCGGGAGAGGTATGTGAGAGAGAGGGGTGTATGGGCAAGATGCGGGATCATAACATGGGATCTGTCTTGGCTGATAGCGATGAGCGGGGGAGAAAAGGGGGGAGAAAGGACATTCTCCGGAGAGAACACGTCTCGTCAAGCGGCGTGTGTGCACACCAGCAGGTACAAGATGGGGTAGGTAGGACATGCATGCAGGACAGATGTGGACTATTTTTGAACGACGGAGACGAGAAGATGATCATCAACGACGACGACGACCTGACCATGTTGGCTGGGATGGGTGACGCAGGGTATCACGATGGGATGGTGGGATGGCACTCGGGGCGGAGGTGTCGTGATACATGGGAGGATCTAGGCAAACATGATAAAGAGACTAGGCAAGGGAAGGGGTATGGATGGGACGGGTAGGGTGAGGGCGATGCCATATCGTGTGGGAAGGAAGAAGAGGAACAAGAGAAAGAATACAAACTACAGAGGAGGGAATCGAATAGGCAGAAGTCCTAGAGGACAGGATGGATATGTGTGGGTGGCAGCACTTGGAAGGGCGTGCCAGGGGGACAAGAGAGGGAAAAAGGCCAAGATGGGGCAAGAAGACAAGAGAGGCTCAGAAGGAACCGGGTGGGTGGTGGTGGTGTAGGTCCCGGGTGGTAAAAGTGCAGCCGACCGGACAAGGCACCCATCTGCGGACTGCGCAAAGGGCAATGGCCAAGCCAAGGTGATTGGACCAGGTAGGTTAGAACGGTCCATTGGAAGACCTGGGTGATGACTAGGTAAGCCGGGGGACCGATCGCCTCTCCAGGCCCGAGTATATACGGCGCGCATTCCCCCCCTCCCCGCCCTATCTCTTCCCTCCTCCTTCTTCTCCCGTTTCATTTTTCTTCTTCTTCCTCCTCTCTGCTCGACCCCCCTTTTTTTCATACCGTTCACACTGCAAACGAAACCACCGCAGAGCTCGTTGACTGCAAAGAACACACAGCAGTCCACTTTCCAACCACACGGGCAAGTTCCTTGACGGGGGGCGGCCATATATATATATATCGCTTGCTTGGTCTCTGTGGTCAAACACTCCGACCACCTGCACCGACCTTGTTGACCGCTTGATCAGTTTGGGGGGCTTTCCCACACTTCTTTTCCCCTTCTCTCCCCCATGCAAAGCAGACACTCCACGCTCCATTCGCCCTCTGGGAAGAGAGAGAGACGAGAGCACTCTCCCGTCATCCGCATCTCGCCGTCGCCGTCGTCGGAGCAGCCGCAGAAGCAGACGCACCAGCACTCGTCCCATCACACCATGACGCCTCCCGACACTCCCAGAATGTCCTCCTCGTACCGCTCTCCCCCCTCGTCCTTGCCACCATTGTCCACGGCATCGTCGTCGTCGTCGTCCTCTCCGCGCAGGATGGCTTCCGCCGGGCTGCCATCGCCGCCGCCTTCTCGTCTCAGCAGACGCTTCGACACAGACAGAGACGACAACTACCCCTACTACGCCTCGACCGCTCCCTTTCCGCCGTCAACAACATCATCGTCCAGACGCCACTCGACCTTCATGCCAGCAGCGCCCACGCCCCCGGTGCCGCGCGAGCGCGAGCGTCTGAGAAGCCCATCGCCATTCCTGCTCCAGGGACCGTCATTCCCCCCCTCGTCCTCCCCCTACTCCTCGCATTGGGAGTCCGCTCCGTCACGCGCTCTGCCATCACCCAGAACGATGCCGCTGGGCTCGTCATCGCCAGCCTCGCCGTCGCCGCTGCTGCTCCCATACACCACCGACTCTGGCAGACGACCAGCGCAGATGGTGCCCACCACGCCACGCATACCTCGCGAGCCGACACCAGACATGTCGCCCGTGCCCGCACGCCAGAGATTCTGTGGGTGCTGTGGGAAGGAAGAGGGAGCGGGCCATTGTCACCACGACAGACGCAGGAGCAGCCGAGGGAGACGGAGTGACCAGAGGTACGAGGAGAGCCACCACAGCACCGGGGCCAGCTCTTCTGGCACCAGCGGCTACTCCAAGATGAACAGCCAACGTGAGTACCTGTTCCCCTTCTCAATTGCTTTTCCCCTGCCTCCGAATTGCACGTTGCGCAGAGACTCTTTTCTGGGACTAACTGTGAGACCAGTGGAGGCAGCCCAGGCTTACATCCTGCGAACGAAATATGGTTCCACTGGACGTGGAGGCGAGCCGGATGGGGGATGGTGAGGGGAAGAGTGAGATTCACTTTCTGTGGATTATGGCTGCCTGTTTCTTTCTTTCTTTTCTTTTCAATTCTCTTTGCATCATGTGTTTCTACTTAACTCGACTCTCTGGCGTGTCATCGGTGGGCTAGGCTGGATGGTTTTTTTTTTTGTGCATTTCGTTTCAATGGCGTTCGGATAGGACTTTGGGAAGGGGGGACAACACTGTGGGAGTCTGACAACAGGCAAAAGGGAAACTGGCCCGAGACTGTATTCTTGCAAACGATAAGGGACACAATGGGGAACAAAGAGAACCAAATGGAAACAATACCTGCAAATTCAAATTCAAATTCAAATTAAAAAAAAAATGACACGCGCGAACAAGAACTCTGCAGAAAAAAAGGCGACGAACACGGAGGACGAACGCACGACGTGTCCTGAGAATGTGCAGAAAAAAAAAACCGATCATGCAGGACATAGTTAGAGGAACAAACCAGGGGGAAGGAAGAGAGGGGGAAAAAAAAAAAAGAGGAGGTGAGGGAGGTGTGGGCGGCCTGGCAGGAAAACCCTCTGCAAGGCTCAGACAGGACCGCGAGCCATGCGCTGGCAGGCTGCCTGCTTTTCTGCCTAGCTTCCTGCCCCGTTATGGCGTGCGGAGCGTGCGGACCGGCGTGCGGACCAGCCCACAGTAGAATGTCTGAAAAGCCGGCCCCCACAAGGCAGAGTCCTAAGGAACCCGCATTGCTGCATATCTCTTTCGAGAGGGACAAACTGTCCCATCATCACACACGACATGTGACGCCTTTTTGGTCCGAGTTTTTAAATTTTTATTTTATTAAGGTTCTCACCAACTGTGTGTTCCCTCCCTCTTTGCTGTACCTGTGCAGTTTTGTGCAGTTTTGTGCAGTTCTGTGCAGTTCTTCTTCTTTTTTTCCCTGCCGCTGATAAGTGCAAAACAAGGGGAGAACGACACGCACGACGAAGACGGCTACCTGCTACTGACGACGATCCAAAGAGAACTCCTGACAGGATTTTTGTGTCTGTTCGTGACGATTCGAGGCTGTCGCTCCCAGGACGGTACACTTGTGGTTCGGCATGCGCATCTGGCCATCACATGAAATGCAAGACTCCACATGCCTGCATGGATGCAGCGCAATCTGATCAAATGAGGCCAAAGGGGGGAGGCCGAAACGGGCAGAGCTTACGGGATGCATCAGTACTAGTGACGCCTGATGCAGCCAAGACTCGCTTCCGGGAGGGAAGGACGCTGCTGCTGCTGCCCAGGGTCCGCGAGTTCGACGGCATCCGAGTCCTAGTTTGAGCCGCACCAGAGAGTCCCAGAACTTTTGCCACCCGCTGTTGGCCCACAGCCTTTGGCAGAGTAGGCCTGCTTACGACGCCAAAAGCAATGCAGCTGCACGGCCACAGAAGCATTTGCCGTTTTTGGTGAGGGCGTTCAAGAAAAAGGCGCGGGAGTTTCCAGCCATTGAACGCACTCGTTGCGGTGAGGACAAGCTGCGAATTGGCGTCGCTGCGCCACTCCCCCAATGCACATCAAGCCCAGGGCGTGGCTTAGCAGTTGGAAATGGTTTGTGTAAGACGCGGAGCTGTGTCCTATCTTACGTTGGCAGTTTGTAGATAGCATCTTCTCACTGTGAAGAAAAAAAGGGAAGAAGAGATGGAAAAGCAAAAGAAAAAGAAAAAAAAAGGAAGGAAATGAAATAAAATAATAAAATAAAATAATAAAATAAAATAAAAAAAGAAGAAAAAAAATAAAAAAGGAAAGAAACGAACAAGAATGCCGAAAAAGAGCCCGTGCTCGCTAACAATTCGCTAATCTCTCACACATGAGCCACAATTGTCGTTAGCCGACTCGCTAAAAAAAAAGCTTCAAGTCAAAGCATCGACAAAAAAATAGAGTCGACCAAGTCGACCCGCTTGTGGGACCACCGTGAATCGAACACGGGTCTCTTCGGCCACAACGAAGTATTCTAGCCACTAAACCATGGCCCCAGATGAGTGATGATGGACCTAAAGAGGCCGTACCGGCGCTTATTTGGGGGGGTTCGACTTGCCAAGGACATGTGGATGATCCAAGAAAGGAAAGCAAACGATGGGAAAAAAGAGGCGAAAAGATGGAGGGGAGACAATAAAACTATAATATTGAAAAGAAAAAAACAAAAAAAGAACGAAAAACAAGAGTGTAACAAAAAGAGAGAATGCGAGGAGAGCAAAGGAAAGTGCTTCGCAACTGGAGTGCTTGGCGTCTTTCTTGCACGGAATCAAACCCATCTTTTGACAGGCAAAAAAACAAAGAATACGGAATCCCGACCTCGAATACAGCTGGACACGCATACGGGCACCTCTGGAGTGTGGTCGTGTTGAGCACCGGCGCTTTTCTCTTGGTTTGTGAACCACTCTGGGAACCATACAAGTGTGAAGATTGGGAGGGCTGTAGTGATGGCTCCGAGACAATGATTCCGCTCCGAAACTTGATTCAGACAACCGGTCCGCAACGGAGTCGAAGTCGGCCAGACATGACATGGAGACACTCCATGCTGTGCAATTGTGTTTAATTTATCTGTTTATATTTCACCGATTTGCCTCGATCGAGTAGCCGATCATGCCATTCTTCTCTTCGTTCAAGCTTCGTTTCAGGCAATTTGCCACATGTCTACAGAACGCGAGACGGAAGATGCCAGAGGATCCACCCCCAACAACCAAGACAACGCTGCAGCCGTGCAAGATTCTGCTCCGCCCGACGGTGGTGCTGCTGCGTGGCTCGTTGTCTTGGGGGGATGTGGTGCTGTTCCTTTTTCCAGCCCTGGCTGGATCAACAGTGTGTCTTCCGCTCCTTCCTGTGAACGTCCATACACAATGAACCTGTTCAAGAACATGCACACACAATGGAGCACCATTGCCTGGATTCCGTCGCTGCAAATCTTCTTTTTTTTTTGCCCCGGGGCTCGTCGTCGGCGCCCTGTACGACAAGTACGGGCCGCTCATCATGGGCGGCACCCTCCTCCACGCCCCCGGCCTTTCCACCTGTTGACAGCGTCTTTCTCAAGCACTCGCTTGCATCCCGACGTGGTTCGCAAAAGACGCGAGGGCGCCGCCATGGGCATCCTCGCCGCTGGGTCGTCTGTCGGCGGCGTCGCCTTCCCGGCCACGATCAGCCGCCTGATCCAGAGCATCGGCTACCCCTTCTTGTCCTGCTGCTGCCGGGCCTGTTCGTGCTGACCTGCGGGATCTTCATCCCCCATCGACTGCCTGGCGGTGCAGGGCTACCAAGAGGCCCCTCTGTCCGAGGAGATGGCCCGATGCTTGGTGTCGATGAAATGGTGATCCAAAAGGAGGTCCGAAAGGGGCAGTCGAGCACGCGAGCCGGGACGAGGGAAAAAAAAGAAGGACCAAAGGGGTGTTCGCATTGTTCGCTCGCTCTGCTTGTGGGGTCGAGGAATCCATATATGAAAGTACATAGTGAGGAAAGAAAAAGGCCAAAGACGGGAGAACAATGGGAGAACGTCCCAAACGGCAACCAGGGATGGCACCGTATCATAGAAGAACGCTGGCCAGCGTCGCTTGCCTGCTCATAGCACTGCAAAGTCGACCGCTGTTCGACCCTTGTGCCGGGGGAAAGCTTGATCGGGCTTGGTGCGTGTAAAAACGGCCGTCTACGTTGCTTTCTGGGTCCCTCCTGGGGTGGATTTTCCACCCGAATATTGGGTCCCCTCGGTCGGTGGAAAAAGGGTGGTGGCAGCACGTGTGTCCAATATGCCTTGATATTTGCCGGCACCCAGGCTCGCCTCTGCTGTTGGTTTACCTCTCTCTCTCTATATTGGCAGAATGGACGGAGGTCCCTGAAGCAGCGCAAGGGGAGCAAGTCGAGAAAACCCACATGTGCCAAAAAGGGCGTGGAAGAACGCGTGCAATGGAGATCGGCCGCTGTATAAAGGGCGCACAGCCTCCCCCATATCGAGGCATGAAAAAGTCTGGTGGTCATTGGGAAGTTCCTGTGTACACTCGCCAAGTCCAACGCCGTCTCTGTGTCCAGTGATGTCTGCCAAGATGGTGAACATGGGCCTGTTGGCCCTGGGGGCGATGCTGTAAGTGGTGTGCCCGAGGAGCAGGCTGTGCACCAATTCTGGGACAGACTCAGCCCAGGACAAGACAGACCAACAAACACAAGAGAAACGAACGCTGACCAAAACAAAACAAAACACAGCTCCACAACAGCAGCCGCTGCGGCCCCGTCTTGCGACCGTGGCGAGGCCGGCTACCAGTGCCAGCCCGACATCACGCACTACTGGGGCCAGTACGCGCCCTACTTCTCGGTGCCGTCCGACATCCCCGACGAGGTGCCCGCCGGCTGCACGGTGACCTTTGTGCAGCTGCTGGAGCGCCACGGCGCCCGCTACCCGACGGCGTCCAAGTCGGCCAAGTACGCGGCCCTGGTGCAGCAGCTGCGCGCGGGCGTCGACGCGGGCGCGCTGACGGGGGCCTACGGCTTCCTCGCCAACTACACGTACACGCTGGGCGCGGGCGCGGACCAGCTGACGGCCTGGGGCGCGCAGCAGCTGGTCGACGCGGGCACCCAGTTCTACCGCCGGTACGGGGCGCTGGTCGACACGGCGCCGCACCCGCCGTTTGTGCGCGCGTCCGGCGAGGCGCGCGTGGTGGCCTCGGCGGCCAACTGGACGGCCGGCTTCTGCGCGGCCGCCCCGCAGCACGCATGCCGCCGTCACCACGACCACGACCACCCCACCCTGCCCATCCTCGCCATCAGCGAGGCCGCCGGCTCCAACAACACGCTGGACGCGTCGACGTGCCCGGCCGCGGAGGACGGCCCCGCGGCGACGCTGGGCGACGACGCGCAGGCGACGTTTGCCGCCGTCTTTGTGCCGGCCATCCGCGCGCGGCTCAACGCGGCGCTGCCGGGCGCCGACCTGACGCAGACGCAGACGATCTACCTCATGGACCTGTGCCCGTTCGAGACGGTGGCGTCGCCCGCGGGCGCGGTGTCGCCGTTCTGCGCGCTCTTCACGGCGGCCGAGTGGCGCCGCTACGACTACTACCAGACGCTGGGCAAGTTCTACGGCAACGGCGGGGGCAACCCGCTGGGCGCCGCGCAGGGCGTGGGCTTTGTCAACGAGCTGGTGGCGCGGCTGACGAGCGCGCCGCCGGGCGCGGGGGTCGCGGACCACACGACGGTGAACACGACGCTGGACGCCGACCCGCGCACCTTCCCCACGGGCCCCGCCTACCGGCTGTTTGCCGACTTTGCGCACGACAACTCCATGACCTCCATCTTTGCCGCGCTGGGCCTGTACAACGCGACGGGCCGCCTGTCGAACACGACGGTCGAGGCGGCCCCGTCGGCCACCGCCCGCGGCTACTCGGCCGCGTGGACCGTGCCGTTTGCCGGCCGCGCCTTCATTGAGAAGCAGTCGTGCACGGCGCCGGGCGGTGGCCGCGGCCGCCGCGACACCACGCACGAAAAGGTGCGCGTGATCGTCAACGACCGCGTGGTGCCGCTGGTGGGCTGCGGCGCCGACGCGCTGGGGCGGTGCGGGCTGGACGAGTTTGTGGCGAGCCTGAGCTTTGCCCGCAGCGGCGGCAACTGGGCCGATTGCTATGCGTAAAAAAGGGAGTCCTACGTAGCGTTTGGCGTACAAAAGGGGAGTCTGAAGAAACTCTTGTATCTTTGTGTGTAGTAAGAATTCTATGATCGCCCCAGGATACGTTGCTGTCCCGTCCCCGTTTTGCCCATGTGTCGCCGTGCGCCTCCGGTCGAAACAGACCGCTCTGTCGACCAGGACACCGGTCGGCGTGGGCCTCCCCGCGCACGATCCAGGCCGGCATCCGGAGCTGGGTGGACGAGGCCCCCAGGAGGGCCAGTCGTGTGCCGAGGCCATTCAGGTGCCGCGCCGGGTGGGAGTCTCGGTTCTGATTGGCAGGAGAGGATGGAAAGGGCACAGCGTGGGGGAGGTGGAAAGAGTGGTCGCCAACCTTTTCCCGAGAATGGGGACCAGCCTTGGCGGCCGTGTCCTCCTTTCTCCAAATCCTGCCGGCAGATGCTCCCGCACGCGGGGTACAAGATGTGACCGCAGGGCTGTTTGGGGGGGGAGGGGGKGACGGCGGATGCATCCGATGGACGAGTGGGAGGGAGCTACAAAAAAGGGTTGGTGGGTTGTCGACGTGTGCTTGGGGCAGAGGTTGGCTTGGTGTGCATGTGTGGTTGTCGTTCGATGCAAAGCGAACATCGTGACAATTGTAGGGGTCTCATCTACAATTCGCGTATTACGACCAGTGGACAACTCGTCTGCCACTCCTACGAGCCCTGCACGGCTCTTCCGATTGGCCCTCCCCTTCCTTGGCCATGCCCAAAGACGTCCCAACCCTGCCCGAGACACACTCGGGCATCCCGACCTACCTGCTGGACAAGGCCCGCGCCACCCGCGACGCCGTCTACGGCCTCAAGGACAATGCCACGCCCGCGACCGGCAACCTCCAGCTGCCGCGCCAGCGCGACGTGCCGGCCCTGCCCCAGGGCGTGACCCGCGCCGCCTTTGACGCGGCCGTGGCCGATCTGCGCCAGCAGCTGGGCCACGAGCATGTCGAGGTGGTGGACCAGGCCCTGCAGGACGGGTGGTACATGGAGCGTGGGTGACAACACGCGCCCGCACGATGGCACAAACCCAAAAAAAATGCGTCGGCCACTGATATTGACTAACACATGAACACTGCCCCCTTAGACCCCAACACCCACGACATGATGGCCATCCTCGGCGACGAGGAGTTTGTCGCCTCGGCCGTCGTCTACCCGAGCAGCACCGCCGAGGTCCAGGCCGTCGTCCGCTGGGCCAACCAGCACCTGATTCCCATCTTTCCCATTTCCATGGGCCGGAACTGTAAGTGCACACTGCCCCTGTCGTCTGCCTGCCTGCTCACCAGATAGTGGGCTATGGAGGCGCGGCTCCGCGCGTCCGCGGCTCCGTCGTCGTCGACCTCGGCCGCCGCATGCGCCAGATCCTCGACATCAGCGCCGACGACTACACCTGCCTGGTCGAGCCCGGCGTGTCGTACTATGCCCTGTACGAAGAGATCCAGCGCCGCGGCCTGGGCGACACCCTGTGGATCGACGTGCCCGACCTGGGCGGCGGCTCCGTCATCGGCAACGCCGTCGACCGCGGCGTCGGCTACACGCCGTACGGCGACCACTGGGCCACCCACGCGGGGCTCGAGGTCGTGCTGCCCACCGGCGCCGTCATCCGGACCGGCATGGGCGCCCTGCCCGGGAACAACACCTGGCAGGCCTTCCCCTATGGCTTTGGGCCCTTCTCCGACGGCCTGTTCTCGCAGTCCAACTTTGGCATTGTGACCAAGATGGGCGTGACGCTGATGCCGAATCCCGGCGGGCACGAGAGTTTTGTACGTGGGCGGTGATGTTGCGATGGAGAGGGTGTGGTCTTGTTGATTGGGTTGTTCTTGTTCTTTGTCTATGTGAACTTCGCCCTTGACCCTTCACTAACACAAACAGCTCTACATGTTCCCTCGTGAAGAAGACTTGGCTCAGCTGGTACGTTCCTTTTCTTTCTGTCCTCGCTCTTTCTGTCCTCGCTCGCTTCGCTCACTCGATTATCTCGTCTTCATTCTTTCTTTTCTTTCTTTCTTTTCTTTCTTTCCTCGCTCGCTTCGCGCACTCGATTGTCTCTTCTCCTCTTCTAACCCCCCCAGATCGATATCATTCGTCCCCTCCGCATCCAGAATATCCTCGAGAACGTCGCCCAGCTCCGCCACGTCACCCAGTCCATCGCCGTCCGCGGCAAGCCCCGCTCCCACTACTACACCGGCCCCGGCCCCGTGCCCCCCGACGTCGTCCACGCCGCCGCCGCCCAGATCCCCGGCGGCGACCACACCTGGGCCTACTACGGCACCACCTACGGGCCCACCCCGCAGGTCCGCGCCCACAAGCTCGCCCTCATCGATGCCGCCTTCCGCCGCATCCCGGGCTGCCAAAAGGTCGACACCAGCCACTTTCCGGACGACGAGTACTTCTGGTCCCGCGACCGCATCGCCTCCGGCACCCCCGACCTGCACGAGCTGCGCTGGTGCCAGTGGGTGCCCAACGGCGCCCACATTGCCTTTTCGCCCGTGAGCCCCATCCGCGGCGCCGACGCCACCGCGCTCTACGCCCTCGCCCGCCGCTGCCACGACCGCCACGGCATCGACCTCTTCCCGGCCTTTTGCGTCGGCCTGCGCGAGATGCACCTCATCGTCGAGATCGTCTTCGACCGCCACGACCCCCAGCGCCGCCGCGCCGCCCTCGCCTGTCTGCGCGACATGGTCGACGAGGCCGCCCAGCTCGGCTACGGCGAGTACCGCACCCACCTCGTCCTCATGGACCAGGTCGCCGCCACCTACAACTGGAACGACGGCGCCCTCCTCAAGTTCCACGAGTCCATCAAGGACACCCTCGACCCCAACGGCATCCTCGCTCCCGGCCGCTGCGGCATCTGGCCCCGCCGCTACCGGGGCCGTGGCTGGGAGCTGACCCGGGACAACCTGGGCGAGTCGTCCGAGGGCAACGGTGTGGGCCTGCCCTGGAAGATGTAGGAGAGGATAGGACGCTTCAGATAATGTAGAAACTGGAATATGGGGGGGAGGATTTGGGGGTGGTTGGGAAAGAGAAATTAAATAAAAAGGGTTTCATGCAACAATCCTCCCTTCATTGATTCTGTGCATGCAAGAAAGAGGGATGTCTAAAAGAAACAAACAACCTTTTTGTCAGCCATTTTCAGATACCCGCTGACACGGTTCCCAACCACAACATGATCACTCGACGTCATCGTCGACACCTCCCCAAGAATTCACCCGAGGTCCCTTAAGCACGGGCCGTCTTCTTCTTCCACTCATCCACCAGGCCCTTGTAGTCTTCGGGACCATAGGGAGACGTCGCCTCCGCCACGGCGCCGCCCTTGCGGTAAATGGGGAGGCCCAGGTCGCCCAGCATCAGGTCCATATACGGCAAGGCGTCAAACACAAAATCGTAGAACTGGTCGCCGTGGCCAGCCGGATACCGCCACTTTCCAAACCGGCTGTACAGCACCGTCTGGTACTGCAGCTTGGCCAGCTCCTCCTTGGACGTGTCATCCAGGGCCACATGCTCATCTGCAGGCAGCCTTGGCACCGTCGTAGCCGGCAGGGTACCGTCGAAGAAAGCGTTGATCCACAGCGCCTGGGCCTGGGCCACCATGGGAATCGAGAAGTTCATGATCATGCCGGCGAACGCAATGTCCCGGCGGCGTAGGATGCGCTCCGAAGGCGGCAAAATGGCGCGGAACAGCGTGAAAGGGGTCAGTGGCGTCGATGGGTTGACTTTGTCGGTGCTGGACAGACCACCAGACGTCAAAAGCGGCTTGAGGTCCTTGTTCTGCACCGGCTGGTCCTTGAGGCGCGGGAAGCGTTCCAGGATCTCCTTGTCAGCCTTGTCCACGGCCTCCTTGGTAAAGTAGAGCTCGTTCTCCGTAGGCGTATGCGGCAGACCCAGTTCCTTCTCCATGCCTTCGGGCAGGAACTTCATGGGCGGGATGTGCTTCCAGCCCGTGGCGCAGCAGAGAGCCTCCGCGGCCAGCATAGTGCCGTCCGTGAGGTGGACCTTGCCCGGAGACAGCTTGGCAACCTCTGCAATGTGAATGCTGACGGTGCCGTTGCGCACAAACTCGAAGAAGTCTGTCTCGTAGTTGAGAATCGAGAACGACGAGGCCGTGAACATGGCCAGGCTCCACGGCTTGAGCTTGGCCGTCTCCGGGTGCGAGTCATACTTGTTGAGCGTGATAACATCGTTGCCCAGAATCGACCAGAAGGTGTTGGTGATGGCACGGCCGATGGCGGTGCCATGGTAGAAGCCACGCGTGCCCGTGTATCCATCGGCATCGCCCCAGATGCAAGGGCTGAACCACGTGAGCATACGCGTCACTGGGACGTCAGCACCAGCAGAATGGCAGACCGGCAAACGGCATGTCCACAGGGAAGGAATTACTCACTGACGAGCTTCTCGAGCCATTTCTTCAGGGGCGTGACATAGGGAGGGGCCTGCCAGATTGGGCCGTGGCCGGTGGCTGGTTCTGGTCAGAATGCCCTCGGAAGATGGGGTACATGCTAGCTACGAAGAGAGAGTACCTACACCGGATGATCCACTCAACCTTGATGCCCTTGGCTGCGTACGCATACACCATGTCCCAGGCGGACTTGGTACCGCCAAAGACGGTGACCGTCTTCGCCGAGTCCAGCGTGTCAGCATGCTGCAGAAAGTCCCGGCTGTGGAAGATAGGAGCGCCAAAGGTCTCCTGGCCCTCGAAGTGGGGGAGGAACGGCTCAGATGTCAGGCCGCTCGCAACAATCAGCTTCTTGGCCACGACTTTGGACGGCTTGGCTCCGCGGAGGGTCAATGTCCAGCCGCCGCTGTCCTGCAGCTCGGCCGAATCCACTGCCGTGCCTCCACGGAAGTGGCTGGTGATGCCAAACTTGTCGGCATAGTCTGTGAGATAGCGGTGGATCACAGGGCCAGGGATGTGCTCGCCCGGCTTGACACCATAGGTGGCCGTGTCCATGGGAAAGTCCGGAGACTCATAGGTGCCCAGCATGTTGTTGCTCTTCAGTCCGGGATACAGCCGGTGCTCGGCCCAGACACCGCCCACAGTGGGTGCCTGGTCGAGAACGAGAAAGGTGCCATCTGGGTGCAGCTGATGGAACGTCTTAGCGGACGACAAGCCGAACCAGCCTGGCGTTGAGTGTCAGTCACGAGTGTGCTGTGTGTGTGTGTGTGTATGCGTCTTACACATCAATGCCCACTTTCACGGGGCGGCTCCTGAACGGGAGAGCCACCCACGAGGGCCACTGATGGGTCGAACTTACCCGCGCCAACGACGACCAGGTCGAAAACCTCTGCTTCTGCTGACATATTCCTGTCCAGAAGAAGAGAGTGGAATTAAGAAAGAGCGTCAAGAATACTGTTACTTCTGCTATATCAGTTTTGTTTTCTGTTGGATGCCAGGATTGTGTGGAGCGTGGCACATGGAACAATGTCGATGCAGTGTGGTTTTGTGACGGAGGTGCCAGTAAGAGGTTGGGGCATGGGTCTGGCTCTGTGTTGTGGGAGGGTATGGAGATTCCTCGTAACGACAATCGAGCAGGAGGGATAGAAGAGTGCGGCGAAATCGGGTTGTGTGCCCGTTCTTCTCTTGATATTCTCCCACATCTTCTGCTGGGATGAAAAAATACCTCTTGTGCGCCCCTACCGACACTGGCCCTAAACCAGCCTAGTCAGGCCAATGGTGAAGTACTCGACAGGCAGGACCGGGCGGTCGTTTCGGGCTGCAGCTTGGTCAGTGCCCCTGCAGCCCTTCCTGTTTGCCAACCACGTCCACACTCGCAGTAACTGCAAGCATCTTACCACCTTTCTCGTACTCCCAAGGACGACGCGGAAGCCATCCGCAGCCATATGGATGACCTGTAACAGACTCCAGTCCAGGCCTCTACCACGGATTGTGGACCCTCTTGGGATTTGGGGAGGCAAATCCAATGGTCTCTTCGACAAGGGAACTGTGGTCACTGATAGATAGTGGCTTGTAGTGTGTGGGGTCCGGTGAACTTCGGGGGACCAACGAAGCCGCCATCGTTTTGTGTCAGTGCCGCGCGCTATTCATAGCTAAAGAACATGCGTTCTCCTCGCCCTAGCAGGAAGAGAGTTGCAAGGGCTGACGGGCTTTTGCCCAAAGTAGGTATCGCTAATGCGGTCTGGGGCTGCTAGCGAGGGACTAGCAATCCCGTCTCGCTGCTGAAGAAGCTTGATGTCGGTTGTCGTATTAACTAGTTAGTTAGTTGCGTACAAGTATTTGGTCCCGTAGCTCTCCGCGCAGTGCCTGCTTTCCAATGCGAAACAGCGTGATCTTGTCGAGCCGCAGGGTGCTACAGACCGCCCCAGGCTGCGGTCATAACCTTTTTGGTCTTCTCGGGCGCCATGCAAGGAGAATTCTGCCTGCGGTTCCAGTCTGTTGCTTGGCAATTGTTGCCGATGGCTGCCAATGACTGCCAACGGTTGCCCCCGTTGCCTTGTTGCAAATTGGTGCCAATGGGTGTCAATGGCTGACAGAGGCTGCCAAAGCAGAATTGGACCTTTTCGTATGACTTGTCCTGGGGCGTGCGGTTCTGCTCCACTGATGTACTGTCGATGATCATATCAACGAGTAAGGTGGTTAGTTACCACATGTACTCGTACAAGGGACCGTCGTATCTGGACTGGCAGAAGCCATAAGCCGAGAAAGATTGAATGCAAACTGGAAAGACAGCCGAAAATGCAACTGTGGCGGTCCACAAACCTCGGGCTGGCGAACCAGGGTTGCATCGCGCTGTGGGGGACGTTTGGAAGAACCCTGGGCTGCCAAGGCTTAGTGGACGTTGAGCGGTTGGTGAACCCGTTCGCCACTGTGATAGTCGAAGTCGATAAACGAAAGTAGAAAAAAAGGAAATAATATGGTAGAAAGAGCACGAAAAACGAAGAGGAAATACATAGCAAAAAGAAATTCTAACCAAGATAAAACGTAGTGATGTATGGCAAGCACAGAAAGGGAAGGTGCGACTGGCGATGAACAAGGCACACGACGACGGAAGTGGCGATACAGCCTAGCGGACATTGGAGAAGTCTACTCATGTCATATTCAAAGAAATCTCCAAAGCTGTTGTTGGTCCATACACGGACCGCACCAAAGATATTATTATTCTCTGTTTCTGAAACTTTTGTTCTGTCCAAAGCAGCAGATTTATACAGTGAAGAACAAAAATTAACAGAAACGGGCCCGGAGCCCGCCCCCATACCCTCAACAGGCAGGCACGACCCTCGCAGTTGCCGATCAGTGGGCACAGCACGAAGACACTATGGACATACGAGTAGCGGCCGCCTTCTCGCCCATGAACCCCGCTGTCGGCCCGGGGAGTGCTATGTTTTAGTGGCAGTTGAAGAAGAGGGATTCGACGAAAGAACCCCCTGAAAGTAAAAAGGAAAGTACTTTGTGTAAGAAAAGGAGATTAGAATAGATAAACGAAAAGCAATAAGGCCTCAGTTGCAGTGATGAGCATTGAGTAAGTAGGCTTGGGCCCAAAGAGGCATAATGGTATGTCTGCATCAGGGGATAATTTGAGATATGACAGATGTTGGGGAAGCAAAGAGTAAAAAAGAAGAAAGAAGGCAATGAAAAGGAAAGAATAAAAAAAAAATAAAGAGAAACAGGACAAGGGCGAAAAGGGGTGCCAGCAGCGCCGACGGCAACACATAATGTCGAATATTTACATACTTTGCATCGTAAGATATTGTGTATGCACTTATTGATTCCATTAACTAATACGATTGTACGGAGAGATCGAACCCGGAGGATCCGGTTCAAACATCTACGAGCACATACTACGTACAAACAGTTTGGGCCCCATCCTCTGGTTCGTTCCGTCTCTTGAGCACATTATTGGGCGAAGGGCTGTTTCATCCTGCTCGCGGAAGGGTGGAAGGCCACACAAATTGTGCAGTGGTGCCCTGCAAGCCACATTCTAACCATACATAATAGGACAATGTACATGTCTAGGCAGGGAAACCTCCTGCCGCGGGTCACATACCATAAACGTATCATTCAAACTACGAGGACTCGTACAGACGCTAGGCAGGGATGCTGACATCCATACCCTAGGGTCTGCTAGCTGCAGAGGCCGGGCCTGCAAGACTTCTTGTGTATCTTGCAAGATGTGATTTGTCTGAATAAAGGCCTGCCGTGTACCTGTACTCGTACTCGTTATGGTACCTTGCATGTTGGCAGTCACTGGCTTTAGTCTGCCCACCCCTTTCTCAGTGCGACCTGGACACTTTTCACGAACAGACCTCTTGCTGCTCGGCCCCATGGTCCACCTCAGCTGGCTGGACACCTGTACATAGTAGATCTCTTTGGGTTCACGTCGTAACTACATAGTAGTTAGTAGCCAAGATATGTTAGAGAAAATATGGCGACGTACGATGTATTACTGCGGCTGCCATTGGCTTGCCCCTGCTTCGTCGTCTCTTTGCCACCGTATGATATTCTCTGCCACCCGGGCTGTCCAGATATCTTCCCCGGATTGGTGTGCTCGTCAGACAATAGTTAGACCTCGGACCTAACGGCTCGACTGGACTGCTGTCTTCGATGGCAACTCATCCACCCCCCGGTAAGATGGCTGGGAGGAATCGACCCAGCTGCGTGACCAGAGGGCTTGCTAGTTCCTGCATACCGAGGCCTTGAAGACCACTACAGGGTACAAAGGGCATGTACCTATGGGAGGCTTTACATGTGCACTATTTGTTTCTTCTACGTGCTGTAGTCAATATCACCACTAGCCTCTTTGTCAAAGGGTCCGCCATGAACATACGAGTAGACCACCAATACAAAATTATTTGTGAACTATGTCCCGGTGGCAGCCAGACTATGATCCCAGAATCCCGAGAGATCCTGAAACCCGCCCGTCCCCTACATTTGCGATTGATTTCAGCCAAGGAGGAGAACACGACTTTGATATGAAGTGCCGATGCTGCCCCCTGGTGATACGTTTCTTTCTGTACCATTCATCATACCAAAGAGATCATCATTCAGGTTACTTTTTATATATCTGTCCCCTGCTTTCGACACTTGCTCTTTTCGTATTGCTGGACCTGGGTTGCATCCCAAGGCACAGGGCTCTGCCGACACGGCACAACTGAAATCGCAGATCTCTTCCCAACCCTGCCCATTGCTCTCTGGGAGAACACTGTCAGGGGAAAGGCCCACTCGCCATTCCTACGAGTCGAAAAGATATAGCCTGCTTTGTATCAGCGAGCATTCAACTTTGCTAGCCCAGCACACTCGATACAAGAAAGGAGGAATTGTCCCAGAGCAGGTCTTGGAGAGACCTCTTGTCTTGGGTCATCCTCTCTTTCCTTCTGTCTCTCTTTCAAAACACGTTTCTTTCTTTCCTTGCGAGCCAAGAAAGAACGCTTTCAAGCCCGCCCGTTCTCACCATGGATTCTTTCACCACCGAGGCGTTTACCCTGCTGGCCATTGCCCTACTATTTATCGGCATCCGGACATATGCACGCTTGTCAGCCGTCGGTTTTGCAGGACTCAAGGCCGATGACTACTTGATGCTGCTGGCAGCCGTATGTTCATCCTGTGCCCGGTTTGTTTTCCTGGTTTTCATGCTCCAAAACACAACAAAACTAACACCATCGCAGGTTGTGTATTCAGGAGAAACAGCATTGGCATATTCAGTAGGCGCCTACTGGCAAGGCAAAGCCAACAATGCCATGACCGATGCTGAGCGGATGGCTCTCGACCCCAGCAGCGAGGAGTTCCGTATTCGGTGAGTTTTTATTTTATTTTATTTTTATTTTTCCGGACAGGCAAATGAATGCAAACGCCTTGACAGAAACAGGGAGAAGAAAAAGAAAACACGTCTAACTTCCACAGTGTCAATGGCTCTAAAACACAAGTGGCCGGCTGGTCCACGTACACCTTTTTGCTCTGGATCCTCAAGGCATCCATGTGCACGTTCTACCTCCGCCTAACAGACGGCCTCAACTATCATATGCGCATCTACGTTGGCTTTGTGTTAATTTTTACCACCTGGGTGGCTGTTCTCCTCTCTATTCTTCTGGGCTGCCGGCCCATGTCCAAGAACTGGCAAATCTACCCGGACCCGGGCCGTACGTTTTTGTTCTCGCAAATTTTTATGCTATTCTTTATTTCCCAAGATACTAACTTTTTGTTCCTCTCCAGTCTCCTGCCAACCGGCCATTTCCCGGATCGACATCTTTGTTACCGTCGTCCTCAACGTCCTAACCGACATGTATCTCATGTCCATTCCGCTGCCCATGCTATGGCAGACCAGCATGCCACCCATCAAGAAGATTGGCTTGACCATTCTGTTTTCGGGTGGCATTTTTGTCACTATGGCCGGCATCCTGCGCTGTGTTCTCATCATCACCGTAAGGCCCCCCCTCCAATTCTTCTGCCATGTGAGGCGACTTCTAACATCTCCTGTGTCTTTTAGAACCCCGTCACCGGCGCCCAACAGGCCGGCTCCTGGGCCTGTCGCGAGACCTTTGTGGCTGTCATCACATCCAATCTCCCCATGATCTTCCCCTTGGTCCGTCGCTGGGGCATTCTCGGCCTGGACAGCATACGCAGCAGCGGCGGCCGCTCCGGACGCGGCTCGGGCGACAAGAGCGCCTCGGGTGGGTTTCGCGGTCCCGCGTTCGTCCTGGAAGACAAGAACCCGCGCCGCGGGATGGGCCCGCGGTCGGTCCACCCGATTACGAACATCACGTTCAACGAGAGCGAGGAGCGCATCTACAGCCAGGATCAGCAGCAGCAGCAGCAGCAGCAGGAGCTACCACCCAAACCTCTTGATGCTCCGGACCAGACGATACCATGGCAGCCCTTGGGACAACAGAACTCCGCCTCGGGTGGTGCCCGGCATTTCGGCTTGGACCTCGAAAGCGGCGGCGGCGGCGGCGACAGCGACAACCACCGACACCACCCGCAAAAGAGCCAGGGCAGCAGTTCCGGCAAGACATCGCTGGGCTACATCACCAAGGAGGTGGAGCTGCACATCACTGAGGAGGAGCGGCGGCGGCGGAGCGAGGACGGCTCGGACGTGTCGGCGGACGAGGTCGTCGAGGGCGCCAACAAGGGGAACTACTTCCTGACGCAGAACAGACCGGGACGGCCGAGCGCAATCAACCGGCAAGACACGTCTGGGTCTTTGGGCAGCGACACCGGTGTTGTCCCTAGTGGTGGTGGTGGTGTCGACAGCGGGTCGCCGTCCAACAGCATCGCGCCTCTGGCATCCACGTCGTGGTTCCACGGCCACAACCACTCACCGTGTCGGAGCAGTGACCGGGGCAAGGTGGTCAAGGAGCAGCGGTCGAGTTTTGGGCTGAAGAGCGGAAGGAGGCATTGAATTAGGACAATGAACAATGGGCAATGGAAACCCAAAACAATCAAGGATCAAGAAAAGAAGACACGAGAAGCATAGCTCGGACTCCTTTGTATTATTATTATCATGTTGTCACACGGGAGGCACATTCGAAATACCCTTTTGCTATTGGTTGTATCAATATATACATGTACGTTGAAATAGAAACCTATCATGACCCAACTACAGCGTCACGCTACCAGCGGCAGCAGCAGCTCTTGCCATGCTCTGCTGATTTCCTCTTTCTTCTTTCCGTTTACAACTTTGGTTGGCTGGCGACCCTCTCCCAACCTACTTCAGCTGGACTTTCCCCATGTGGCCATGTTGGACCTGCCCCCATCGCGATTGCCTCATACAGTAACTGCCAGCGTTTCAGGAAGGCAGGAACGCCTCTCAAGATATGTGTATCTGTTTATGATGCCACTGGCTCTATGATTTTTCCCTTTTTCTCGTCTTATCCTTGTCCAAATTCCAATTCTCTCTGTTCCCCCCCCCCTTCATCACACTTCCACGCCATATGCCAGTCCACATAAACCATTTCCTGCCTTACCACCATCATCATACCGGGCCATATATTTATCACCCCTACAACCAACTACAGGTAAGCTGGCAAATATTCTCTTGTCTGTCCTGGGAAAATCCGATGAACTGACACTCTTCAACAGAATACCAAGTCCACCCCCATCCTCCCGTTTCCTCATCGACAATGTCGTCCACTATCCGCAGTCTCGGCTCCCTCTTCATGAGCCTCGCATTTCTCCTCAACATTGCCAGTCCCGCCATGGGTCTGACAGGCTTCCCCAAGACGACGACCACGGGTGGCGGCGCCGATAGCACCGGCCAGCCTGAGCCCAACCTCTAGGAAGACGACCCAGTCGAGTACCTTGCCAGCTACGCCGGGTTTGGCATCGTTGTCGTGCCGATGCTGGTGGCAGCCATGTTTCTGTTCTTCAGCCTCTCGCGTCCCGCCATCAAGGCCAAAGAAAAGGCAGCTCGCGAGGCCCTCAAAGCCGAAGCCCCCAAACATCCTCGCTCGTACTTTGCCAACCGGTCCCAGGACTAAATCCGAAGTGGACGCACAACTACGAACAATGTGCCTGTGATTGGGACGAGACAAAATGTGATGGAATCAAAGAGAGATAGCATGTCTACGATGGAACACATGCAATGAGTCTCACTTGCATTCTTGCTTTGTTACCTTGTATAAATTAGACGACATCACCAGAGGATCAGACAGACAGACAACCAAACAACCACACCTTGGGCTTTCCAATACAAATAACTCATCCATTCCCACCCCACAGACTCCTAACTAGTTAATACACCCATTGCGCGTTCACACAAAAAATCGCAGGCCCTTCTTTTCACTGTTTAGGTTGTGGGAAGGTTTCGTATGTTTCCCAGCTGTCTTCGAGCGGAAACACAGACGACCGTGTAAAAATATGCCGGGCCCCCGCCCAGTCGAGGGCGTCGCCGTTGGGATCTTCGATGCAGCCCGCCTTGACGGACACTATCGGCCGCAGCGAACCGTCAGCCATCACCACGGCATGCATCAGATGCGACCCACATTGCGGACAAAAGTAGCAGTACATGGTGCCGCCGCGGTCAGTCGGTCGCGTCCAGACAGACATGAGGGCCTCGAGGTCGGGCGGCAGAGGGTAGAACCCGGCCTTCGCGGGGAAATACGCCGACGCGCCGAACGGGGAGCCCGACTGCTGCCGACAGTTGGTGCAGTGGCAGTAGCCGAGAGAGAGAGGTTTGGGCTCCGGCAGGGGAAGGCGGACATGGCCGCACTGGCAGCTGGCATAGAGAGGAGCAGCAGCAGCAGCTGCTGCTACTGCTGGTGAATCGGTTGGCGATGCATCTGCCATGGCTTGGTGGGGCAGTATTAGAAAAGAGAGGAAAAGAGGAGAGTTGACGAGAGAACTAAGCCACTATTTGTTGGAGAGGGTGGAAAATAAAGAAATTGAATTTCAAAAAATATCACCGGCACTATTTATCCGATCATATGGGTTCTGAGGGAGAAGATTGCATTTTCTGCTTTGCATTTTCTTTTTGTTTAAAGAAAAAAGGAATCCATACTGGGCGCTTTATAAAACTGTAAAAACAGAAACCGAACATGAACAAATCATAACTCCAATGCCTGTCCGATGCATCCTGCTTTGGTGCTAACCATGTCAAATGATGAAAAGGAGGCCCAACAGGGACATGAGAGGAAAAAAGAAACGAAAGAAGAGAACATACGAAAACCCAATCAAACGACGAAAGAAAAGAACAAAGAAAACGAAAAGAAAACCAGAGAAGAAAAAAGAGAACAATAAGCATAAAGACATTGAACAGAACGAGGAGAACAGGCCGCCATATAGCAGGCTACTCACCCAGCCTGCGCCGTTTGGGCCCGAGATCCCCGAAAGAGACTGCACCGGACGTCTGCTCTGTCCCCCATAACCTTTTATAGCGGAAAGAAAAGCTGCCCTGCACATACCGGACATAATCCGGCTCGTCGGAAGTACCGCTGTCCGGCTCGTCGTCGCCGATTCTTTCTGACTCGATCACAGCCTTGAAATTCATCCCCGCGATACAATTGTCGACCAAGCTCGGACAATGCCAACATTCGCAGCCTTTGGGGCCATGCCGTGCTGTTCTGACAAGTTCCTCCTCCCCCTCGCGCTGTTCCTGGAGCGCCTTCGCCTGCGCGAGGACGTGCAAAGAACACAGCTCCGCATAACCCGTTGTAGGGTGGCAAACTAGCCGATGACGCCGTGTCCTTGTCTCATTGTCTTTGTCTGCGTCACTTTTGTCGTTTGCTCCATAGACCGCATTCCCATTCTCACCGATCATGTCCACCCCGGTCATGTTCACCTCGTCGGTGGTATTTTCTGGGCCCGGTATCTATGCTGAGCCACCTGCCCCAGACGTCGGCGCCGACGAAAAGGAAGGTGCTCCCGTTGCATACTTGCTCACGTAAAATTTGGCCTGCTTCTCGTAGTCGGCGCGGTTCTGGCGGAACTCGTCGGCAATGCGGGCCTCGAGCGGGTCGTCGGGCTGGGGCTCAATGAGCAGCTGGCGGACGGCCTCGAGGACGCTGCGCAGCTTGGACGCGGGCTTCCAGTTCTCCGATTTGAGCATGGCCAGACAAATGTTGCCCAGGTCATCGTTAGTGACGTTGGGGTGGTAGATGCGGGTGGTAAATGTGACGACAGGCGGCTTGAAGGGGTACTCGGTGGGCAGGCTGAGCAGGACGCCAAACTTGCCGCCGGCGTAGGGGGTGTTGGCCGGGCCCGCGAGGACGACGTGCCACTTGTGGAGGTCGGTCTCGTTGGCGAGCGAAATGGTCATGCCTTCGGGCGGGCTGCTGGAGCACTCGCCGAATTCCTAGAATAGGGAGAAAAAGTTAGTTGGTAAAGAGAAAGAGAAGAGGAAGAAGATACAAGAAAGGCGATTGTGAGGAAGAGAAGGGAGAAGACAGGGCAAGACGGTTGTTCGAAAAAAAGAGGGGGGAGGAGGGGGATGGGATCCGAAAGGCGAATATACAAAAGAGACAGAAACAGGCGAAAAAAAGAACAACGTACCTTGGCAATGCGTTTGGAAGACATTGCTGGTCGGATGGGGCTAGCTGGAAGTACGGCTGCTCGCGTGCAGATGTTGGGTATGAACGAGAACCCGGGTGTGGTGAAACTGAAAGATGGGGATGCTGAAATGTGGTGATCGAGCAGAACAGCTCGTGATGATTTTATGCTTTGGTGAGAGCGAGAAACAAACAAACAAACGAAAAAGATGCGGCCTGGCAATGGTTTGATAATGTATGACAGAGACTGACGAGGAAGGTGCGAGGTGAGCTCTTGCCTCGTCCTACCCCTACATATAGTTCTATGATTGTGGATGGTCGGGGTCAGTAAGGCAACAGTGGGCAAGTGGTGGTGGTGGGGCACCGCCAGAGAGCTCTCCGTCGTTCCTTCCAGCCCGGTCCATTTGCATTGGGTTTAGCGCCGTTTGGCCTGCCTTGCTTGTCGGTTGACTGCCGGCCAGCAGTTCTGAGGTGTGACTGTGGTACGGCGTTCAATCTGTTTCAACTAGATCCATGGGTTTTTTTTTTTTTTTGGGGGGGTTTTTTTGGCTGCGAATACGAAGTGGTTAGTTACACTCTTTCCCGGACTCTGGTAGGCAACATGCTAGACCCTTTGAGCTGGTTCCCAATCGAGGGCCTTGTGTGCTCGAGCTTTCGTCCTGCGGTGCCGTTGCTATTATCGATAATGGCGGGGAAAGGAAGCTGTGGCGCCAGAGGGCTCAGCCACAGAGTGGTATAAGGCCGACAGCGGCGGGGGGGCGCAAAACACCGCTAAAACAGATCTGAATCTGGGAGGGAGGGGGGCGAGCGGACGGACATAAAGAGAGAGCGAATTGGCGGCAGTTTAGCAGAAGGCGACGTGCGCCCGATTTCCTGTCACGACGAACATCAACCGCCACCAACCCACTCGCCTGTCCAGGCCCGCTGAGCCATTGAGAGCTATAGACCACACCAAAGGATCTGCTCTCTTTGTACAATCTCTTTCCACTCTTTTTTGCCCCCCTCACGTTCTCCCCCATGAGCGGCCTCAAGGACCCGGCCATCCAGGCCGCCTACGACGCCGTCCGCGACGACAAAGAACCCCTCAACTGGCTGCTGCTGGCCGACCAGGTGGACCCCGCGAATCCGGGCGCCAAGTCCAAGGGTTTGGGACTGGCGGCCACGGGGTCCGGCGGCCTGGCCGAGCTTGCCGAGAAGCTCGACGACAGCCAGGCGCAGTATGCCTATGCGCGCGTGCAGTACGCCAACGACTCGGAGTCGACGCGGGTCAAGTTTGTGCTGATTGTGTGGATCGGGGACCAGACCAAGGTGATGCGCAAGGCGCGGGTGAGCATTGAGGCGGGCGAGGTGAAGCGGGTGCTGCCGCACTACAGCATCGAGGTCGACGCGCGCGACCGGACGACCGACTTGGTGGAGGCGGACATTGTGGCACGGCTGCGCAAGGCCGGCGGAGCGGACTACAACGGAGGGAGGGGCTGAGGTGGGCGAGGGGGGGGTGGTGGTCGACCGGAAGAGGGAGGACCAAGAAGGACGGAGGAGGATGAACTCGGAGACGGATGCGGAGACGGACAACGGACGGCGACGAAGACGACGAAATAGGCATCGACCAAAGCGAGGACACCAGAGGATATAGAAACAATGTCAATTTAGGGAGTTTGGACAAGAAACGGGGGGTTTCTCATAGCGACACAAGTGTGCGGCGTAAACAAAACCATGGGACGTCTGGTTTCGGGAGACGGCGCCAACTGTGGACAAGGAGAGAAGGAATGAGGGCGTTTTGAAAAACACTGACAGCAAGCGAAAAAGACCTGCTTTTGGATATCATCCTAGACTACTCTGGTATAAGGGAAAAAATGGGTGAGCAATTGGGGCCTCTATGATGAGAGAGATACCTCGACCTCGAAGGGTGACCTGTGCCGACACATCTCAAGCCAAAGCGAGCAGGAAAAAAACAACAGACAAGAAAAAGACCGGCTATTCGCACCCAAATTTCAAATCAAACAGACCATAAAAAACCATAAACTATGGCCGTCCACGCTTTCCTGTAGTCCGTTTCTTTTTTGGGGAGGGTAGTGTACAATAAAAACGCAAAAAAAAAGAAAAAAACAAGAACACAAAAAGCAAGAAAACAAAAACACAAAAAAACACAAAGACAACCTGTTATACATTCGTTTGCGTCGTGTTGCCTCCGGTGGCCAAGTCTATACTTCTGTGCCTCTGTGCCTCTGTTTCTAGGCATGTCCCGGAGTGGCCACTGTGTCAACGTCTTCCATCTCGACGTCTTCACCGTCCTCGCCGTCCTCGTCCTCGTCTCCTTCTTCCTCTTTTTCTTCCTCGTCCTCGTCCTCTTCTTCTTCCTCGTCGTCTTCTTCAGCCTCGTCCTCCTCATCCGCATCCTCTTCCTCGTCTTCCGGCTCTTCCGACCGACCGAGGTTCGGGAACAGCATCGACTCCGGAGCATTGTCCTCGTAGTCGGGCGGCACATCACTGAGTTCGCTCTCGTCGTCTGCCGAATCGTGGACGCTACCGGCCGGCGAAGACGCCTCGCTTGCCACGCCGCTCTTGTCTGGCTGTCCGAGCGCTGCCTTCTTCTCTTCTTCCGCTTCGTGGTCCCCTGGCGCCAGCTTCTCGTCCAGCTTCTCGCCCAGCTTCTCGTCGTGCTCTTCGGCTGCAGCTGCCTCGTCGTCGTCGTTGCCGTCGGCTTCGACTTCCGCTTTGGCCTCGACGTCCACTTTCTCCACAGCGTCACCTTCGCCTTCCCCTGCCTCAGGTTCCGCCTCGACTTCGGCCTCGGCTTCTTCGACTTCTGCTTCGGGCTCGGCCTCAGCTTCTTCCAGCTCCTCGTGTTCTTCGTGCTCGTGTTCCTCGCCCTCCTGTTCCTCGCCCTCGTGTTCCTCGCCCTCGTGTTCCTCGCCTTCGTGCTCGTCGCCTTCGTGCTCGTCGCCATCGTGCCCTTCACCTTCATGCTCTTCATCCTCATGTTCTTCGCCCTCCTCGCCGTCGGCATCTTTCATTTCCGTATCGGCCGCGTCATGGCCCACGCTCAGCCGCCGACTCTTGCTGCGAGTGCTGCGGGTCCGTGGCACATGGCCGTCGCTATCAGCACTGCTTCCCTCGCCGTCCTTGTGGCCGTGATCCGCAGCATGGCCGTTGGCATGCCCGTCTGTCTTGCTCGATGAAGACCCCAGGCGAGTCGACCGTCGGCTGATGCTTCGTCCCGCCGGGCCAGACGTCGCAGCGGCAGCGTGACCAGCATGTCCACCACCGCTGCCGCCACCTGCTGCCGAGCCGTTTCCGCCATTGGCCTCGGCCGCTTTGGCCGCTGTCTCGCTCAGGCGGACAATGGCCTGTTCGGCCTTGCGCAGGATATCCGGCCGTCGGACGCCGGGTGCTCTGCCCCGCCGCACCGGATGGTCGCCGGTGCTCATGCCCGAGCCTTGCCGCTCCATCTTTTCGGCAGTCAGGTGCGACAATCCGTTGCCGGCGCTGCCGCCACCGGTCCCGCCAGCGCCAGCCTCGGACCCGGCCCGCGACACCCCGTCCTTGTCGGTGGTGTTGATGCCGTTCTTTTGCTCGGACAGCAGATTGAATGTGAGGATGATGTTTGCTGTTGACGAGGCGGCCTCGGCCTCGGCTGCCGCCTGTTTGTCGGCCTCTTCCTGCTGCAGCCTATGGCGCTCCTCGATGATCTTGGCCGGGTCCTCGCCCGGCAGCGTGCGGCTGACCTCGGAGAAGATGGCGCTGTAGCAGTCGCTGATGAGGTCGTCGATGGGCCCCGCCTTCATCAGGTTGCCGTTCAGTTTCTTGATCTCAACGGCCTCCCGCATGGCGCTCAGGGCCGGGTGGTCGGCGTCGGGTTGGCCCACCCACTCGGTGATGCGGTCCGTCAGGATTTCAAACTCCTCGGGCGTCACCGACTTGAAGGCGTCCTCCACGGAGAACGGGATCTTGTAGCACTTGCGCAGCAACCGTAGATAACTGACCACGCACGTCTGCCACAAGTCGTTGAAGTGGTAGAAGTCGGCACCTTTCTTGCGAATCCGCCGCAGCAGCATCTCGAGGTTGACGCAGTCTTCCGTCACCACCAGGAGCCGCGTGACAAATCGGACGTACTGCTCCGTGTAGACATGGTGCCGTCCAGGCCGTTCGGCATCACACTTCCACACGTTCATCACCATGGTCTTGGTGAACATGGACTCGCGCAGCACGTTAAACGCCGCCCTGGCCATTTCCTGGCGCTTCTCATTTTCTGCGTCTTTGGCTTCCAAGTCCTTGCCCTTTATGGTGTCAGCATCCATGTCGACGTCCTCCTTTTCCTTCTCCTTGTCGGCATCCTTTTCGCCTTCTTTGTTCGCGGTATCAGCCTCGACCTGATCCTCATCCTTCTTCTCGTTCTTGTCCTCCTTGTTTTCCTTGTTTTCCTTGTCTTTGTCACCCTCGGCCGAGCCCTTGCTGGCCACTTCCGACTTTTCCTTGGCCTTGTCGTCGCCTTCTGTGGGAGCCGTGTCGACATCCATCTTGTCATCACCGTTGGCATCGGCTTCTGCAGGAACAGCTTCGCCTTCCTTGGCTGTCTCATTGACCGCCTCCTTGTCCTCCTCTCTTTTGACTTGGGCATCGTCTTTTGGAACATCAGCCTTATCTGGTTCTTTGTCATCAGAGGCACCATTAGTGCCACTAATTGTGTTCGAGAGCCCGTTCGTGCCGCCATTCTTAGCCCCGTCAGAGGACAGCTCCTTGCCATTCTCCTTGGACGTGCCATTGGTGTCTGGGGGGGTTCCGTTCGCGCCATTCGACTGGCCGTTGGCTTTGGGCGCATCGTCTGTCAGAGTGGTCGGCAAGGAGGGCTCCTGGAGGTCGATGTCGCCAAACAAAATGTGCGCATGGCGGATGGTCATGCGGTGCTGCCAGTTGGACTTGTCCTTGTCACGCAAATGTTGCAGCGAACTGATCACAAACTCTTCCCACTCCGCCTTGCTGGTAATCGATATCGTCTCGCCCTTTTGGATGGCATACGGCTGTCTCTGCAACAGGTCTGCACCTGCCTGCGCCTGCATGTCGCCTCGGCGCACGAGCTTGTCGACGGTGGAAAGAATTCTGTAGTGCGGCTCCAGCACGGGGTCGCCATGCCGGGACTTGGGCAGCAAGGACACACTCTCGATGCTCTTTTCGAGAACACGAATGACGTCGTCGACAGTTGGCTGCGAGGCCCGCTCTTTGGCGCTCAGCTCTTCTGCCGGCTTTTCATACATCTTCCAGACGCACTTGGACAGCATGTGCGCGCTCTTCCAGTCCTTCGGTCGACCAGCCATGGCCTTCCGCAAGAGACCAGCCGCGTACTTCCAGACCATGTAGTCGGTCATCTCACCATGCTGCTTCCTCGTGTACGTCGAGAGAGTATCGGGAGCAATGAACCACCGCTCGTACTCGGTATGATGGAACGCCTCCATGGCGAACGGCTCGCGGGTGCTCGCGTACAGGCGCACGGCAAAGTTGTGGTACATGTTGTGCAGGGCATCAAAGTCGCTGTCGGACAGCTCTTCGGGCTCCGACTGCCAGTACGACAGCGCCAGCGTGTAGCAGTGGATGGCGCTGCGCTGCAGCTTGACCAGCTCGGCCCGGTCCTTGTTCATCTTTTCGGCCGACCACAGCACGGACTCGTCCAGATCGTAGTCATAGCACTCTGCGAGGCGGAACCACACATCCCATCGTGACGGCGTCAGCTGCAGCTGGAGCCGCAGATACTGGGCTCCTATGCGGAGGTCGTCCGTTGCGCCAGGCGTCTGCCGCCGGTTCAAGTCCACGCCCTTGAACTTGGTCAGGGCAATCATGCCCAGGAGGAAGAACCAGCCATTGCGAGCCAGGACGGTGTCGGGCGTCGTGGCTTGCACCGTGTCCAGCTCCACGATGCCCTTCCAGGCCTCGTAGAGACGCAGGGGGTGGATGGGCCGCTTGAGATACTCGGTGAAGTACCTCAGGTTGTGAATCATCTGAGACGTTGACTTGGTCTGCCCGATGGCCTGCTGCATGTGCTCGATGGTGTTCTTCAGGTCGGACTTGAGCAGGTCCTTCATGGGGACGCCGTTGGCCAGGGACGTCACCTTGTCAACGAGGGCCAGGGCATTCTTGCGCTCTAGCTTTTCGGCTGGGCAGCCGTGTTCCTCCACGTCTGACGGGCCTACGCCGAGCTTCAGGCCGTGTAGATCGTAGAGCACCTGGCCGAGGTGGTGCTCCCAGTTCTCGATGCCGCGCATCTTGAGAAGCTCCGAACGCGCCATGCGCAGGAAGATCTTGTTGGATGCCTTGCAGAACTTGCGTAAGCCGATGGTTTCGTGAATCGCTCCGATGTATTCGGCCAGCTGATTCTGCAGTACCAGAGCCGGGATTGGAGAAGAGGAGACAGAGCCGGACTCTGTCTTCGAGGCAGACTCCGTAGAGTGCTCCGCGGGAGTGGCCGTCGAGCTTGTCTCGGCGACCTCGTCCGCAGCAGCGTCGACAACAGAATTGACAGCAGAATCGACAGCGACACTAGACTTGGCTGCGGCATCAACTGTAGTAGCCTTGAGGCCGGCCTTGATCATGGTATATTGTAGAGTCCATGTGCGGGCCTGCATCTCGCGCAGCTTGTTGAGGAAAGAATGGAATGTCTGCGAGTTGGAGGCAGACGAGGTCATGCCTATCCGAATCTCATCCTCGTGGAGCGCCTCCACATGAAGCATGCAGCTGATGCGTGCCAGGGCGGCCGTAGTTGACCGCAGGTGGTTCTCGTCGATAATCTCAAAGGCATTGGCATCATTAACAGCCAGGTGCAAGGCTTGGATCATCATCTCGTCCAGGGTTTTGAGATGATGCATCAGAAGCTTCCTTCTCGAGGGCTCCTGCGGTGTGGCCAGGTAGACCTCGGCCTCGAGGTCGGCCGATATCATCTCGATGCTCCGCAAATAGCACGAGAACACTTTCGTCGTATACTCGATCTCCTTGTAGGCATCAGCCAGCCGTGTCCAGAGGAACAGACGCAGATCGGTGCTGCTACCCTGCAGGAACTTCCACATGTCTCGCAACTCCGCGCCAGCGCACTCTGAGATGGGCACATCGGCCGTCGTCGCCTCGGAATCGGCTTCTTTGGAGAACGCTACATGGACAGAGGTGGGGTTCAGCACCGGCTCCAGCTTGTCGATCACGGCCAGAGGGTCTTTCAGCTCTTCCTGGAAGAGCGAGAGGAAGAATTCCATCGTTGTCAGTTTACTAATCTCACGATCGGCGGATTTGTGCGAGACCTCGGGCATCACGGCATTGTTTGGCAGAAAAATCTGGACTTTGTCCGTCTCCTCGTCCAGAGACTGTCGCAGGCTTTCCCAGCACGCCAGGATGTGGTCCCGCGGCACGTTCGGAGTGATGGTGTTGAAGAAGACACAAGCCCACAGAAACCGCTGGGCCAGGGAGTCGCCCTCCTTGGTTCCCTCAAACTGCGAAATGGAGCGAACAAGACCGGATGCAAGGTCCATCCAGCGGTCGAGCCGGTTCTTGGTCTCCATGCGAACGGAGAACTCCACGGCGCTGTTCGGGTTGGTGATGCGCTCGTAGATGTCCAGGTAGAGCTCAAAGAGCATCTGGACAAGAGCATGGAGGCCACGTGGAAACTCAGGAGAGGACTGGGCTGCTTCTGGGTCCATACTCTTCTGCTTCTGCTCCCATCGCAGCAGCTCGTGGCACACCCGCTGGTAGATGGGCTCGTCGAACTTGCTCACCATGTGCACGACAGAGCGCTTCATGGCCTCGGACCACTTGAGAGAGGTGTAGCTCCTAGACATGAAAACGACCCACTCATAGGCAACGTCGTGGATGGTGTACCAGCCGCTGTTGACCATAAACACAAAGTCGCGCAGGCCTCGCATCTCGTCCAAGGCCTCGCTCTCGGGCGTGTGTTGCTGGCTACCCTTAGTGTGTTCCAGGAACGCATTCAGACCCAAGACAGGGGTGTCTTTCTTGCTAAGAAGAATCTTGGCTCGGTCGTCCTTGAACGCGAGCAAGGAATCGTAGAGCTCCCTGGCCGGCTGGTTCTGCAGCTTGGAAATGCGGTCTTCGGTCTGCCCGCAGACTTCGATGGTCTCGTCCAGGGCCGGTATGTCGCGTACACCGAGCCTCCCGAGCAGGCTCTTGGTCATCCGGAAGAGGCTCTGGTCGGCTTCTTGATACGATTGCAGTTGGTGAGCAAATGTGACGTTGGGGTCTTGCGCCACCTCGGCCAGGGTCTCTCGTCGTCGGATGCGTTTGCTTCTCTTCGTGTCCATGTTGTCCTCGTCCGCGTCGCCCAGACCAGCCGCTGACTGCGACCGTTTTCTTGACTGCGATGTGTTGTGTTCCTTGTCGGTCTCCTTGTGCGTCTCTTTGTCGCCACCGCCACCGTCGGTTTGGGTCTCTGCACCCTTCGCTGATCCCCCGTCCGCTTTGGCCCTGTCCTCCTCGTCGCCCTCCTCATCCTTGACAACTTTGCCCGGCTCGCCTTCCACGCCTGCCATGATCGTCTCGTGAAGGCCAGACAGCTGCTGGTCGATCTCGATCTGCATGATCTGGTGGTCGTCGGGCATATCCGGGGCGTCGATGGAGATGGCCCGTCCCGACAGGCCGTCCGCAAGGACTGATTTCACCATGGCCATGCCCAAGTCCGCCCAGGAAGCGTTGGTGAAGCAGATTTCAAGACGGGCTGCACTGTCTTCGCCGTCCGCCGACTGTGGTGGCGATAGCGGCGCCTTCTCGGGGGCGTTGATGCTTGCTGTGGGGTACGGCAGCCACGGAAATGGATCCAGGTACCGCTTCAACGACGCGGCCATCTGTCTCTTGAGAAATGGCGCCATCACCGGGTGTGACAGGGAAATATCGTCGGCCAGCCGCTGGAGCTGGAGGCGGAGCTGCTCCCCGGCAAAGCCTTCTGCCAGGGATGGAGGCTCGACCTCGACCACGGCCGGATCATCGTCAAGCTCGATGGCAGCCTCGAGGCAGTACCGTTCTATACGGGCGCTCTTGAGAAACGCGGCTACGCGCGCCGTGCGTCGCCACAGGTCGGCTTCGGAGGGGTCGCGGTCGAGGGCAGCGTTGAAGTCGTCGAGTGCCTTGCGGGATTCGTCCAGCACTTCGGGCTCCTGGAAGACAGGTCGCTCGGCGTCTTTGCTCGCCGTGCGCGCCTTGTGCCGCACCCGGTCAGCCAGAAACTGGCCATGGTTCTTGTATGCGAGGTAGTAGGCCTGGGGCAAGCTGCTCCCCGAGGAATTGTCGTCGATGACGGCGGCATCTAAGCCGGGGGTGAAGAGCGGGCCAGGGGTAAGGAGGGGGTCGGGTTGGCGCTCGGTGCGCTCGTATTCGGTCTGGGCTTCAGGGTACTTGAAGATTGCGGACTCGAAGAGAGCATCGTAGGCCTTTTCGGCCTCGGGGAAGGACGGTGGGCCCTGAGCGTGGAGTTTGAGTGCGGTCTGGTAGAGCTTTAGGGCATCCTCGACCTATACGCAGAAGCAACAGCTCTGTGTTAGTACACGCAAACAGAAAACAGGAAAAGAAATGGGCTTCATTTGAGCTGACCTGAAGGCGTCTGGTGACATCGATCTCATCCTCGACATTGTCTTCCGGCTCGACGTTGATCGCCACGAAGGCGGGCTACAGCGATAGACTTCGTTAGTGACGGCTTCTTTGGGCTTGCACGAGTGCACAAACGACACAGCTGTCGCATACCATGGTGGACGAGATGGAACGGCAACCATGCGCTCATATGGAGACCGCTGCTGCACTGAAAGCTGATGGCTGGTGCGCGGCAGCGAGCAGCTGCGTGGCAATAGGGCGAGGCGGAAAGTTGGGAGGGTTTGACGGAAGAGCGTTCGCCATACTAGCTGTCGTTACTACTTAGTTATCGCGTAAAGCTCTAGAAGACGCGATGGGTGCCAGCTGTGGCTGAAGCCCATTAAAGGTGGGTGGTGTGGCTTGACCTGTCGTTGCGTGGCGCATGTCTGTGCGGTGTGAGGACTAGTCAACTAGCTGCCTCCAACGCTTGCGACTGGGCTAGAGACCAGTTTTCCCCATCCTGAGGCTGGGACGCAGACAAAGATCAAGACCGGAACCGTCGCCAACGGCGTTACTTTTCTATTCCCCTCTGTGCAGACTTGCCATTGGCTGTCTCGCACACATCTAGTTTCTGTAGCCAGGTTTCTGCCGACGGCACAGCTGTTCGCGAGCTGTGGACGCTGTGATCTGACGACAGCAAGCTTGCACCTGGGCTGGAAAGGGTTACGTTTCCCTCCCAGCTGATGCGCCGCACCTGCTTCGCCGCCCTTTGAATACCGTGGCCTTGTCCTGCCATTGAAGCCGAGCTCTCCAGCTTTGAGAGCATTCCGCGACCATGGTTGCACCCACCGTCCCCGAGTACGATGCTCCAAACTGGCTGCCCTGTCTCCCTTGCTTGGTTTCGCAGTTTTCCCGGATGCTAACCACAATTTTGCTTGCATCAACAGGATTACCGAAGAGGAGCTCTACGAAGTGATCGATAGCCGGACAGAGCAGCTCATCTCGCTGCGCGAGCTTGGCCCCCCCGACCTGGTGCACCTCGTCAAGCAACCCATCAGGGGCAGCGGCCGCCAGGTACGACATGTTGTGGTTCCTCGTCCAAGGTCGCCCGTGCTAACATGCTCGTGCTCTCCAGAATGGTGTCTATCACCACGTCACCGGCGTCGACGCCTCCTCGTCTGCCAGCCTGGCCGCATACATCAACACGCTGACGTACCGCGAACCGGGCACCGTCGCCACCACGAAGATCACGGCCGGCTTGTACTGGTAGGGCAACTTCTACGGACAAAAAAAGACAGAAACTGGACGGCTCGCGCTGACAATACACTGCCACAACACACAGCTGCTACAATGCACTATCAAGACTGGACATGCGCGTGCACGTGACGATTCCCGGCTCCGTGGACAGCTTCTGCGTGGACGAGCGCGGCGAGAAGAAGAAGGCAACCGACGAGCTGTGGCTGGAGACCTACCTCTGCAGCGTCCTGCGCGCATACTCGTATGCCGACGACGGCAGCGGCGAGACGATCCGCAAGATCATGGGCATGCGCCGTTTCAACCCGGTCACGAACACAGAGACGGAGCATCGGTTCTTGAGTGCGGCTGAGCAGCTCTTTTTCAGGGGTAAGTGTGGGATGTTGCTGTTTGTTAGTGGACGTTATGTGGGGTCATGCCGGAGGCCACCGCAGACGACGAGAGACAGACAAAGCACCCGAATATGTGATGTGAAGACTGCTGAGACTGACCTTTTTTTTTTCTCTCCCTTTCAGGCTGGCAGCTCGGCTCAGACTCGACCGTGCAGGTGCCCAACGTGGTGTCGAACCACCTGGTGTCGGGCCTGCTCAAGTACTTTGAGACGACGGGCCGCTATGCCTCGGGCATCAACCTGTTCCAGAAGCTGCGCTCGCAGAACGTCGAGGTGGCCTCGCTGCTGGCCAAGGTGCTCTTCATGGGCAACGAGGAGGTCGAGGGCGTGCGCGTGCTGCACGAGGCCATCAAGGACGACCCGATGGACTACGTCATGCTCGACACGCAGGCCGAGTTCCTGCTCAAGAAGGCCTCCAAGGCTGCGACGCCCGAGCAGAAGGAGGAGCGCCTGCGGATGGCGCTCGGCTGTGCCGACCGCGGCACCGTGGCGGCGCCGAGCGAGTTTGGCACGTGGGCCCGTCTGGCCGAAGTCTATGTGGCGCAGGAGGACTGGGAGAACGCGCTGACGATTCTCAACTCGTGCCCCATGTTTACCTACCAGGACAAGGACGCGCCGGTGCTGCCCGAGGCCAAGGAGGTGTCTCTGCCGATCCTGCCGGAGACGCGGCTGGACGAGCTGGACGGCGAGCTGGACACGCGGTACAGCGAGCAGGTGGACCCGAGTCTTCTGAACCTGCGGGCGTCGAGTTATCGTGGCACCTTCAAGCACGCGTACAGCATTCTGACCGAGATGACGGCCAAGATTGGCTGGGATCAGCTGCTCAAGATTAGGAGCAACGTGTTTGTTATGGAGGACGAGTACCGCACCGAGAAGAAGGACGTCGGGTCCATCACGTCGTCGTACCCGGCCAAAGCAGCCAATGCCAGCACGGATGCGCTGCGCGGCACGCCCGACCCGCAGACGAACGGCGACGACCACGCCGCCACGACCGATGGCGAAGAAGACGACAAGGGAAAAGAACACGGCAAGGCAACCAACGGCGAGGCCACCGCCGCCACGAGCAAAAAGGACGGCGCCAACGACGACGAGGACGACGGCTCCGACGTCGAGTCCAAGGTGGAGGAGGACGAGGGCAAGCCAGCGGCCGCACCGCTGCCACCGCCCAAGGACGAAACCGTGGTCGAGAGGCCCAGCACGGCCGCCGACCTGGACGATGCCAATGTACGTTTCTCTCTCCGTCTCTCTCTCGCTCTCTCGCTCTCTCGCTCTCTTTTTCTCCCTCTTTCATGTTCTCTCCACTAACACCACACACAGGGCGAGTCTGAGGAGGAACACCTCTCGCGGCTGAACAACAAGCGCCTGTGCGAGCGCTGGCTAGACAGCCTGTTCATGGTGCTGTACGAGGACCTGCGGGTGTACACGATCTGGCGCACGCAGATGGCGCAGTACCGGGCGCAGGCGATGCAGTACCGCAAGTCGGCCGAGGAGTGGGAGATTTTGGGTCTGCTGGCGGAGCGCCTGCAGCACCCGAACGAGGCGGTGGAGGCGTACCGGGCCTGTCTGGGCCAGCGCTTCAGCCCGCGCGCCATGTCGGGCATTCTGCGGATTCTGCTGCAGTCGGACGACCACGTGCGGGGCGCGACGGCGCAGGAGACGGTCGGCGCCGTGATCCGGCTGGTCACGTGGCAGTACCGGTGGTATTCCGGGTTTTCGCCGGCGCTGCTGCAGACGGTGCGGACGCTGATCGAGGAGGAGGGCGCTGTCAAGGTGGGCAGCCTGATCCAGGCGACGAACCTGCCGCAGCACGTGCTGGACCTGACGCACCACTACGCGGCGCTGTGTGCGACGTTCCACAGCAGCGGCACCGACGGCTAAGACACGAGAGAGCGAGAGAGAGAGAGATGGGATGGTTTGTAGGTTGGCCGGGCTCCGAGCTTGCGCGTGGGGTGAAAGACCTGGACAAAAGGAATATAAAACGTTTTGTGTTTTCCAAGTGCAGAGAAGGAAGGAGGAGGAGAGGGAATTCATTCCGCGTCTTTGTTGTTAGATCTAGGATGATATTGGGGGCAGGAAGACGGGGGAAGGGGATGGATAAAAGTGGACTGCCGGCTTTTGTTTCTTCTTTTTGTTTCTCGTTTTTTTTTCTCTGTGTCTCTTATTTCCTTTTCTCGTAGATGGACTCCCAAGCTTTATTTTCGACCAGACAAAAACTCAAAAAAGGAACAGCAGCCAGCGTAGATGATGGTTTTATAATACTACTTTTTTGATTTCACGCCAATTAATTGATACACTGCTTCCCGTTGCGTTCGAAAAGAGACTATTTTATTCCACGACTTCATTCTGGACAGCCCTGCTGCGTGAATGAATTGATCGTAAGACACCAAAATGTGTTTATCAAGATCCATCGTCGTTTCCCCCGAAACTACTTTTCTCTTCCCTGCCAGTGACAACAAAAACACAAAAGAAAAATACAATAACCTATATGTGGCAAATGCGCTGAAACCACAATTATCTCCCGTTTCTATTTTTTTACCCCAATTTTGCACCTTCCAACTTTCACTTGCCCTGTGCTGATTATACTATGCAAATGCTTATCCGTGATATCATGAGGCAATGGACAATGGCTGTCCATGTTAATGAAAACGATCGCAAGAAAAGACAAGAAATAAGAAACCAATCCATAGCGAAACGCCTCTTCCGGGTCAGCAGCTCCACGACAGGCCCGGGCAGGGGCCACACTACGCCGCCTCGGCTGTGGGGCGGCGTTCTCGTAGACGGCCAAAGATGGTGCCTTTCCGGTGCACGTCAAAGGGCACGTTGAGCTCTTCATGGGAATTCGGCCCGGCAAATTCGTCCCCAGTCTGCTCGGTACCGGCTGCAGCTGTGTCTCCATCGGTCGTGGGAACATCGGCACCTTGCTCAGCGGTGCTATTGGTGCTGTTAGTGTTGGTGTTGTTGTTGTTGTTGTTGTTACTGGCAGCACTGGCCTCTCTGGCCTCCTGCAGCACACCACGGCGCTCACGACGCTTTTCGTCAATGTTCTCTTGACTGAGATGCCCGAATCCATTGCGGCGTCGGAACGTGGCCTCCATGACCATGTTGCAGTCCAAAAGGCGGCGCGGGATGCCCTGGACGATGCCAAACATCTCCATGGGATCATTGACAGACCGAATTTCAGACTCGCCAATCTTGAAAATGGCCAGAGCAACACGGAACAGCGTTTTGCTGCCTTCGTAGAAAAAAATATCCCACACACGCAGGGTCGTCTCAATAGGTAGCGTGCCAATAAAGCACGACATAAACCAGGCCGTCATGCAAAGAGTGATGGGCGGCAGACGGTCTGCCGACGTCTCGGCGGGGGACGTTGCTCCGGAGCGGTTGCCGCCAACCCTCGGAAGCTTCATTCTGCGTCCTAGCGTGCCGTGCCTGGATATGTCTGTCGGGGTTCGCTGTCGCTGTCCGCCACTCGGCATCTCATCCAACTCGCCGCCGATTTTTGACCAGACACCCGGGAGCGATTCCCGAAGCGCCGTCATCAGGACACTCAGGTCGACCTTGGAGCCTTCCAAGGACATTTCATGAGTACCCGGCAGGTAGATGCGGGTGATGACATTGAGCAGCCAAAAACACTGCTCCTCCGTCTCAACAAACAGCAGGAGCAGGCCGGCCAGGAAATTCAGACTCTGGCAGTACCCGATCCTTGGGTTGTAAATGGAAAAGGCCAGCAGAACTCTCCGAAGCTTGGAAATGATCTCTGGCTGGTTTGGGCGGTCTGAAGTCAGATCTACACTGTCTGCTCCGCCATCGGCACCGTCGGATTTCACGTCCTGCGTGCTGGAACCGGCAGTGGAGCTGGTGTCGTCTTGGCCCGGTTGCTGCCCGGGCGGGAATTGGAAGTAGATGTTGTCGGGAAAGGTGCGGTGGAGATCGCGTTCAATGGCCTCGATGTCAATGTTCTTCGCCTCGCCGCGGGCGGCGCGTCGGATCAAGCGGTTGTAGATACCAGGATGCTTGGCCAGAATGGCCGGCCCGCCAGCGTAGTAGAACCATGCTGCACCACGCCATTCGGGCGGGATGCCTTTGCGGACAAACCGCTTGGTCTTTGCGTTTGGCGGAGGGAAGCGATTGGGGCTGTCTGTGATGAAGCCCGAGTCCTTGAGGTAGGTCACCCATTTCCTCCGCCGGCGCGCGATGTACTCGGTGTAGGGGCCATTCCAGGCATCGTACTGCTCCCGTGTGATGTACTGGTTCTGCTTGCGGAATCCGTAGCGATCACGCAGATTTGGGTCCTCGGCCGCCGGCTGGGGAGGGTCAGGGAAGACTGAAAGAGGCCTGGATGACTCAGTACGGGCAGGGGCGTGGTCCTCGTCATCCTCGTCAGGGATTACCAGCGTCGGCGTTAACAGTGTCGGCGGGACGGGCGTCAGCTCGTCGCTCTCCAGCATCTTGGCCGAATCGCGCTTCTTCTGTTCGCTGTCGTCTTCGGATTCCAGGTTCTCGACGTTCTTCAACCCCAAGTGTCTCCTACTTTTGGCGTTCTGGGCGGCGAGAGCCAGACCCGTGTCCTTAGGCAAGGTTGACGGCAGGCCCGAATTACGGAAGAAAGCGGCCGAATCCCGCAGGATGTGAGGCGCGTCCAGGGACGAATCCTCATGGCTGGGGTCTTGGGCTCCTCCTCCTCCCATTCCTGCTCCTCCCAGGGTTCTGCTTGCACCACCAATAGGGGGCGGCATGAGCAGCGGCTCGTTTAGAGCATCCAAAGTCGCGGCATTCTCCGTGGCTGGCGGTGGTTGCTTTTGTAGTGGTTCCGTTGCAGCGGACGGGCGTCTGCTGTACTGCTTTGCTGGCAGCTGGCCATTGGTGGCTCCGTCGAGGTTCTTGCCGTCTTTTGTCTCGTCCATGTCGTTGTCTTCGGTGCCGGTAGAGTCGGAAAAGCCTTTCTCATACATGCCCATGACGTCTTCCACGCTCAGTCCCTCGTCGACGGTGACTCCGGCGATGTTCGTGTACCACGAGGCGGATGTTCTCGAGGAGCTCGCCTTGCTGCTCCGTTCTGTGCCAATGCCGGTGAACACGGTGCCTTGGGCTGTGGATGGCGTCCACTGAGATCGATAATTGGAGCCCGTATCCTCGTCGTCAACCCAGTGCAGCGGATCCCGGGGGTGGAAGGCGGGCCTGCCCGAGGCTGCAGACGAGCTGGCTCTCGGATGGCTGGTTAGGCTGCTCGGTGCATCCACGCGGTTGTAGGTAGGCGGTGGACGAGGCAGGCCCGGAGAGACAGTACCGGGGAGCTGGGCAGTGCTGGACGGGGGCACATAGCGCGTGGCCGGTAAGAATTCTTTCGACGGCCGGGTCGGCAAGGAGGAATACGTGGAGGACGACTGGCTGGAGGAGACGGATATGCCGCGAGCGCGTTCGGCCCCCCAGGGTGAGGACGGGGCCGAGGAAAGTCCAGGTGACACGGAGCCGTCCAGCTGGAGTGGCTCTGGCTGGCGGAGGCGAGTTATGGCGGCGTTGACGGCCATGCCAGGCATGCCGTGCTTGATGCTGGCCTTGCGAGGCCGGGAGAAGTTGTCGACGAGCATGTCGGAGGAGCGGGCCGTCGAGGTGGGCGAGGTAGGAACCCGGGAGAAGGTCGCGGAGGTGGGCGAGACGGGGGCGGCAGCCGTGATAGCCTCTGCTATTAAAACGTCGCTGCCGCTGCCGCCACCGGCATAACGGCTGTCGAAGGAGAGCGGGAAGTCCTGTGTCGAGCCGGACGAGCGGTCTGTGTGGGCGTCTGCTGTCGACGGCTGGGAGGCGAAGCGCGTAGTCGAGGCGGACGAGGTTGAGCGCGAGGGAAAGGGGACACGGGTGGGCGAGAGAGGGCTGGTGGCGCCAGTCGAGGCCGAGACAGAGGTCGCCGAGGTCGCCGTCGACGGAGCAGAGTGGTCGTACAGAACGGCGGAGCTGTTGGCCAGGGAAGCCCAGCGCGGCGAAATAGGCGAGGCAGGAGAGGCGGGCAGGGGTGTGGCCTGGGACAGGGTGGTGCTGTTTGAGGCTTCCAGGACGTTTGAGCGGGCGTGGGCGAGTTTGGAGAAGTTTTGCGGGACGATCCCCGAGATGTTGAGCAGGCTGGCCGGGCTGGCGTCCCTGGCGTCCTCGCCGTCCTCAGGCGAGTCGACAAAGACAAACTTGTTCTTCCGCGTGCTGCCCAGGACGCCCATTCTGCTGCTGCTGCTGCTGTTGTTGTTGCTGCCGTCCAGTGCTGGTGCCGGATCGCTGCCAGCCGGATCAGGCTGCTTGGCGTCTGAGGAGGCGACCAGGTCGTGTTTCGAGGGGACGTCGTGTTTCGGGGGCGGGTCGTGCCGTCGGAGACGGCTCGCGTGCAGGCCAAACTCGCGGTTCTTCATGCTTCGTTGGCGGCGGGACGACGAGGCGGACGAGGATGGCGACATGGAGGGCGGCGGGCCTTCTGCGTCGGCTGCGTAGGCAGCATCGTCGTTTTCAGTGTTTTCAGTGTGGTGATACCCAGCCATGGCTGCTCAGGGCGGTGGTGCATGGCTGAGCTGGGCGGTTTGGGCGGTGGGCGACCAAGGGGCGCTCGCTCGCTCTCAGAGCGGGCCGGCAAGGGGGCTGCTGCAGCTGGACGACAACGACGACAGACGGGGGGCAAGCCAATTGGGCCTCGCCATCGCTGATCTCTCCGTTTGACTCCTGTTTGGGGCGGTTTTGGTGGCGGTTGGGTGGATGTGTCGAGACTGTTGAAGATTTTCTTTTGTCAACAGCTAGTTATTGGCTCTTTCCCGTTTTCTCACTGGCAGAACAGAACAGAAAAGGCGGGCAGCGTCCGTGTGCGACTTGTGTCCTGGTGGCCCTTGGCCGTGCCTTCCTTTTTCGACTCCTCCTCTGGCAGCGCCTGCCAGGTCCCCTGCTTTTTGGCAGATATTCAGGGGTTAGCAGGAACGGCGGCACCGTAGCGTCCCCCGAGCATAGCGCGACACATGCATCACGCGCTAGCCAGCCACTATGGTGCGGGTGGTGGTTTAGTGCAGAGGACTAGTGCGCGAGCCCAGCCAACGGGCGCTCGGAAGGCACCTCCGTAATCTCGGCGGCGGCGCGCTGGGCTGTCTGCTGAGATGCAGAGCATTGGTGCGTATCTTCCAGGGAGCTGCAATGTCACCACATTATGCGGCCTGCGATCCAAATGCTGGCGATAGCGGTGGAAGATATCATGGTAGAGCCCGCAGATACGGTTACATTTATCTGGCTGACCTGCGCGACCTCCGACCCGGGACAGCGGCTTGTCTGGTCCGATGTTCGCCCTCGGGCAAGCTTATTTTGGATGCAAGCGCGGACGACCGATAGCACGGCCAGTTGATACCGCGTGCGGGCAATACGAGTATACATACTCGCAGTATGCCCGTGTCTCCCTCCCATGTGGTCTCCAAAGTACGCTGGCCTTCCGCACTCTTGCCTCTTCTGGGCCTTCGCCGTCGCCTGAATCAGGGGCTGTCTTACTGGCCTGCACTGTCTCACATGCAGCACTGCTCCAGCGCTTGGCCGCTGAACCAGCAGGTCCAAGGGGCTGTTCTGCGCAGGAGGCATCTATTGGAGATGATTGGCTGCAAGAGTCCACTCCTTTGTACACAGAGGCCATTGTCCTTGTCATGGGCGAGACAGAAAACGGGGGGCTGCAGGAACAGACGCAAGAGGACAGAGCATTGTCGTGTCCAAATTGACTGCAGCGACTGAAGCGAAGTCATTGCCGGCATGAGGAGGGCGTTGGGACATTTGATTGCCGGCATGTATACATAGTGAGATGCTTAGTGGAGGCCCTGGAATACGCAGGGTAATTTCCTCGGTGCCCAGGCACTTACTGCTTCCAGACCGCTTGCCGAGCACGTCGAGTTGGACGGCATCTTCCTATAGTATTGCTCATATCACTCGTGGGACATTGCAGCTTGCCGTTGGCCCTGATGGCACGCGCGTTCTTTCCTCGACCATCGTCAGACGGACCCGTGTCTGGTCACATTTCTCATTCATGACAACTCACTTCTCTCGGATTCGCCTCGCCCACGGCATTTCCCTCGTCCCCCAAGACTCGAGTACGCCTTTCTCAACACGCTGCGGCTGTCAGCAAATGCCGATGCACCATGCAAATCTAATACACTGGGGATCTATGCACCACGGCACTTCAGCTGACGGCTCCTCCAGCCAGCGTTCCCGGAGCACTCGTCCAGTGGAGCTTCTGTGGGGAAGGCCTTCCACTCCTCATCTCAGGCACCAGGCACCGAAACTTGCTTTCTTCCTGACACTCCAGGCCAGACGCCCACGTACGAGCCTCGCTTGCTGTAGACAGACGAGTGTCGGTCCGAGGCCAAACGGGAGCGAATGGGGAGGGAAAGAGGCACGCGACTGTGTTGCAGCCGCTCCACCGAAGGGATTTTTTGACATCACAAAGCGAGATGAAAGAGTCGATTTTTTCCAGACAGCGTTGTATTGCGGGGAACCAAACAAACTGACGCGATTTCGCGTTTTCATTTGGATCTTCCTCGCAAGGCATTGTTGCTCTCTGATTCTGCCATGCCATTCTGCAGAACAGGAGTACTCTGGCTCTTCCCGTCTCTCGCGTCTCTAATTCAGTCTAGTTACAGCACAACGGCGGATTTGTGTCCGTCGTGTCCGTCGTGTCTGTCGTTTGTCACTTTTTCTCTATCTTTCTCTCTTGTTTCGATTCCTTCATGTTTCTTGTTTCTTGTTTGTTTCTTGTCATGTTTGTTTTCATCTGATTTTCGTATTTGCGGCTCTCTTTTTCTGTCTTTTCGACCTGTTGTCTCTGCGTCTACTTCTGCGTCTACTTCTGTTTCTGTTTGCAGGTCTCCCTCGGCCAAGCGGCCAACAGACTCTCCTCAAGCCTGCGCGGTCGTGTTGGTTATCCCCACGCACCGGGTTAATTTTTGGCTTAATACTGGCAAGCCACCAACAGGCAAACCGTTGGCGGCTCGTTGTGGAAAAGCCTGTCCATCCCGGTCACCAGTGTGGCACACTTCGATTCCATTCCAGACACAGTCACGTGAATCTAGACAATCTACTTCTGGCAAGCCACAGCGGGCCCGCCACAGCAGAACCGCAGCCACAATCCCGGAACTTTGCTATCAAAATCCGAGCTTCGTCAGCGCCCGCCAATCAGCATGCCAGCGCTGGCAAGCACCTCCCCGTGCCTTGGAGAGGGTAGCGCATGGGCCATCCGGTGGTCCCTGCTGCTGCTCTGGGTACCTTGGGCAGGGCGTGGTACCTTTCCCTTCAGCCACGCCACCTCTTCTGTCCAAGTCGAGCCCCCAGCGCAAAACCATGACGGAGCTGGGAAGCTCCCCTCCCTGCGCTCTTTCCTGCTACTGCTTACCAGGCTCAGGTCGCCCACCTTCTTGTCCCATGGCGCCTTCCATCCGTCTCCCTCGCTCTTTCCCTGTCAGGGTGCTCTGTCACCCCCCCCCCTCTCTGACGCCTTAACAGTTTTGCCCAGCTATGTAATTGTTCTCTGTTAGCGCCCGGGAAGGGCACCCTCTGTCGCCCTTCCCACGTAGAAGGTTCCTCGCTCGCCCTTTCCCTCCCCGTCCGTTCACTCTCTCTCCCTCTTCTCTCTTCTCTTCTTTCTCTCTTCTCTGTTCTTTCTTGGCATCGTTTCCATACAAATTGCATCCGGATTTCCGCCCAACGCCATCATTATCGAGTTCCAGACCATCAACTGGCTGTTTAGAACGCATTCTTACTTTGTTAGCCCGCCATGTCTACGCGCAAGAGGAAGCAGGAGGACGAGGAGCTTGTCTCTCTGCCCAGCGGTGACGAGGAGGAGGAGGAGTAAGTTTTTGCCTGGCTGATGTCTTGCCGTCTTTTTTGTGCGCTTTTTTCTCCTGTTTCGGCTCGTTTTGCGACCGCGGGGACGCCTTTGCGGCACACTGTGAAGCAATATCACGCTGTGTGTCAGTTTTGCGCTGGTCTCTGCGCACTTCTGATAAGCAGGGGCAAGGCTCTGGGCTGCATCCTGCAGCAGTCGCCTGTCGTAGACCTGTGTGACCATCGCAAATTTTGTTCTGCGCATCCCGAACTGCCAAATTCAATCACTTTGGCGCATTTTGGCTGACACGCGCAGGTTTGAGGAGGACGATGACGAGGAAGATTTTGACGATGACGACGACGACGACGATGAGGAGGAGGAGGATGAGGAAGACGAGGAGGACGGCGACGAACCAGCCAAACCCAAGGAGAAGGAAGCAGGTAGGCACGCAGTCCCCATCATTTCCCGGCGCTGACGCCCACCCTTCACTTGCTGCCCCTCTCTCTCACCTCCCACTGTATTCGTCCACGTGCTGACAAACATCCACAGCTCCTCCCAAGAAGAAGCAAAAGGTCGTCGCCGCTGAGGATGGCGCCGAGGCCGACAAGCCCGTGACCGAGAACGGCAACGGCGTCGCTAAGGAGTCCGAGGCCGACGGCGCAGAAGATGAGGAGGTTAAGGAGGAGGCCAATGGCGAGGCTGATGCCGACGGCGATGCTGACGGCGATGCTGACGGCGATGCCGTCGAGGAGGCAGCACCTGCCAAGGAAGCTGTCAAGGCCACTGAGGCACCGGCTGCCGTTGCCGATGGCGAAGCCCCGAAGGCTGCCGCCGGCGGGGACGAAGAGGCTTAGGAGCCTTGTTCCTCGATCGGGATGCTCGATCCTATCGTCCCTCAGGTGCTTCCAGCCCCCCCTTTTTTCTCTCCAAAACAAACTCATGTCCTCTTCTTGTCTTGCTTCCTCCAAAAAAAGAGCCTTTATGTCTGTTCTCCCTTTTTCCGCCGTGTTCTTTCTGCTTTTCGTGTCGAACCTTGCTGCGGTATGTCTTCAGCGTCTGATCAGGTTAGATGGAGAGCGCAATTGCACGGAGTTTTGGGGAGACTTGGATAGGCTTAGATGTCGGTTCTCTCTTTTGTCTCTTTTGTCGTTGTCACGACAATTAAACGTGCCACAGCTTCGATGCTGGCCGCGGGTCCAGACCGCAGCCAACTTCGTGGATGCGGAATAAATAGTGTCCTTTCTTGGATTGTCCTGTTTTGTCGCTTCGTGTTCGTGAGATGTCGTTGTCAAGTTGTAATCGCGTTCTGTCGTCGTCGTGTTGATCTCAAGTGGAGTAAGTTATCAATTAGTTACTGCGGAGATACATGGCAGCCCAACGTATCGCGTTTGTGCCCAACCCATCCAATCACCCTCCAGTTGGGCTGGCTGCTTTGTGTCGTTGCGCTATGACAGGCAGAGTAGAATCGCTCGAGTTGTGGTCTTTCAGCGATCCTTCAATACATCTGGCGGTTCCTGCCCCTACTCGCTGCGCAGTCAAAGTATCATTGAAGGAGAACACACGGAAGTGAGACAACGCATAATGATATAGCAACGCCGGGAAACAAAAGCTGTCTTTTCCAATACCCCAGGTCTACATATCGTGGAAGCATAGAACCAACGCAGCACACGCAGCCAGTACTGTGAATACCTGGTCGCCCCTCTTCCTACCAGCAAATCGGCCTCGTCCCCAATCCTGCGGGATTCGTTCTGCTCCATCAAGGAAACCATGAATGACCCTGAGGAGCTCATTGCCGGCCCCGTTACCAACACCAAAAGGATCAAACGCCTCGTGGCCAGAACCCGACGCTCCGGGTTCGACACGGAAAGTGCGCATGCACCTTACACAAGATCCAGAAAGGAACCAACCGGACGGCTCTGCCTTGGCAGCATACGGTAGTGGTCTGTCTGGGTCCTACTATCCCTAGGACTGCACATGGTCCAGGCGTGGTTAAATCCAGATTGCAGATTGCGGTCATCCCGTGCTTCTCTCGATGTTGATCCTGGTCAAGGAAAGGGAGATGACGAGGGAGTTAGGATTTCTGGCCATTCGATGGGATGTTCTTTCCATACTAACTACATTATATGCTTTGATGTTTTTTCCTGTCCTGTCCTTTTCTCTGCGTAACATTCCCCTTGCCGTTCCATGCAAACGTTCAGATTCCCATGATCGTCGGGAATCTATTTCCCCCGTATCATCTGTTCTACTTACTAGTTGTGTATTGTAGCGCCCTGGTCCATACCCAGACCAAACAGAGTTCTGGTATTGGTGACCCTGAGCTATAGTTACCGGGTCGTACCCCAGGAATGGTCCGGTGCTCCAAGGGATCTGTCCAAACCCACATAGAGACGATTCAAATACCGTGCCTTTTGACGGGATGTCGGAAAGCCGTAGGCGACCCTGGACACTGAAAATAGACACTGCAGGTCCCGACCCGACAGTCCGGGCATCCGCGAAAGAGGGGGGGCGTAAGCCATGCAAGCCATATGGGTCTGCTAGGCCTGGCAGGATCTAGTTTGCAAGGGTCAAGGCCAGGTGCGGAGACGCAGTATGGGGTAATAGGGCCCGTCCCCGCACAAAACTGACCAAAGACTGCAGTGAGTGAGGTGATGCTTCTTCGGGGTCTCGGCCATGCACGTTCTCATCAGATATTGTCCTCGATTGGGATTCGAGCCAAGGATATTTTGTAGGGGAGACGTTCCTCGTGTCGAACACATTCTGTGCATTGTAGAGTTGTCAAGGCTTCGTTCGGATTCAAACGAGGAATCTGGCCAAGAAAAAAACCCCAGGTCAAACAATGATTGTCACTATGGAAAACAGCAATAACCCCCAGGAAGTCCAGGCTACTCGCCCTCCCCACACCCCTGGTGCAACCTCCCTGGATGGCCAGACTCGCAGGAAAAGAGTATCCTGGCGGCGTCTGGCTAGTGTCCACTAACGTAACACGGCAGACATGGATGGGCGGGAGTCTGCCAGACCTCGATGAGCTTCCCCAAGCCTAGCTAGAAAGGGCCGTTTCTGTGTTGACAATGTTTCAATTTTGCATGTAGGAATGGCCATCGCCTCCCGTATTCCTGCTATTTCCCAGATTTCCTTACTGTGATATGCTCCTATGATCTGCTTTGGGATATGGTTCGTAGAAAGAGACCCGATCAAACAACTTTCCAATGAATCAGGAGTGAAGCCACGACCAAGGATGCTTGGTGTAGAAGAATCCTCCAGTAATCCGGGGAAGAACGTTCCATCACGACGCCACCACTGCGGAGTACGAGAGATGCATGGGGGGTGGGAGTGAAGTGAGGCTAGTTGGGTCTGTCTACCTTTTCCTCCCCGGCTCGATGTAAGTGCACAGCCCGATGGGATTCGCGGTCTTCCTATAAAGCCTGAGACCGGTCTCTTTCTCTTGGCCCTTCCTCTGTGGGCAGCTTCCTCCACCCATTTCCCGTCAGATACCCATGCCTGGAGGCCATCTGAACTAGTTGTCAGACCAGCCAGACTTCCCACACGAACAGGGAGACATAGCAAGAGACAAGAAGGAAGACCAAAATAAAAACCATGTCAGCCGAGAAGGATACCATACAGGGCGAAGCACAACACACAGACTTCCCCCTCGACAACGCCGCCATGGGGAAGACCGAGTCCACCAGTGGCGACGACACGACCGGCGCTACGGATCACCGCCATGAACAGCAGCCGCAGCAGGAGGACGCTGACCAGCAGGGCGGCAGCGGCTACTGGAAGTCGTTCCGTCTGCTGGGCTCGCTCCTGGCTATCAGCTTGCTGGCCAACTCGTTGTTTGTGGGCTATTCGATGCCTGTGAACATCCTCACCGTGATTGATGCCGACATAGGTTCGTGCCGTTGTTGAGCAGGGACTGCCCTTTTTTTTTTCTTTCTCCGTCCCCCCCGCAAACTGATTGTCTTCGCTCCTCGCTCAGGCCCTTCCCCCAACATCTACCTCGTCAGCATGCTCTTCACGCTCATCAGCGGCATCATGCTCCTCGTGGTCGGCCGCCTCTCCGACATTGTCGGCCGGCGCTACTTTATGATCGTCAGCCAGCTGCTCGCCGTCGTCGGGTCCATCGTTGCCGCCACGGCCGGGTCGGTCAACACGGTCATCGGCGGCACCGTGCTGGCCGGCCTGGCCGGCGGCGCCCAGCAGCTGTACCCGCTGCTGGTCCAGGAGCTCGTGCCCAACAAGTGGCGCTTCCACGCCCAGGCGGCCATCACGCTGAGCATCGTGCCCACGATCGGGTTCGGCCCCGCCGTTGCGCGGGCCTTTGTCGAGAACACGGCGCTGGGGTGGCGGCTGTGCTACTGGCTGAACGTGGCGGTGGCCGGGCTGTCGGCCGTCTTGTTTTTCTGCTTCTACTTCCCGCCGACCTTCCACATGATCAACAAGGACATGACGACGATGCAGGAGCTGCGGCACCTCGACTACGGCGGGCTCATTCTGTACTCGGCCGGGCTGGTAGTGCTGATTCTTGGGTTCAGTCAGTGGTCCCCCTTCTTTTTGTTGATCTTGTCTTGTTTTTTTTGTCTCTCGTTTCGGGGTTTTTTTTTTTTTTTTTTTCCTTCTGCCTTTTCATTGCTCTTTTTTTCTTGTTCCTCTTTCCATCACCACTAACAAGTGCAGCTTGGGGCCAGGGAACATACCCTTGGGGCAGTGCTCGTGTCATTGCACCAGTCGTCGTCGGCATTGTCATCCTGGCCGTCTTTTTCGTTTACCGTGAGCCGTCCTTGTGTTTCTTTTTCCTTTCCGATCTGTGGCGTCATGAACTAATGCATACTGCCGTTTCCTGCCCCCTCCTCCCCTCAGAAATCTACTACCCCCTGACCCAACCCTTGATGCCCATCCGTCTCCTCAAGATTCGCAACTTTTCTGCCGTTGTTGTTGTCGGCTGTGTCGGCCAGATGGTCTTTTACGCCCTGAATCTGATCTGGCCCATGATGATTGCCACCTTCTTCACCACCGACAACATCAAAATCGGCCTCATGTCCAGCACCACCGGTATGAGTTTGGCTGTCGGCGAGGTCATCATTGCCCCCATTTTCAGCATCATCGGCCATCCCAACTACCAGCTCATTGTCTACAGTGTGCTGCTCACCCTCTTCTCGGCGCTCATGTCTCTCATTGGCGGGCCCAGCCAGCAGTCTCTGGGCATTGCTGTAGGTCGTGATGCTGCTCTTTTTCTTCTGTGTGTGTGTGTCCATTCCTCTAACAGAGACCACAGTTGACCATCATGTGCGGCTGTTTTGTCGGCCTCGTCGAGGCCGTGACCATAGTCATTGCCGGGCTGGTCGTGCCTCCTGAAGACATTGGTGTGGCCGAGGGTTTCTATGCTTCCATGCGTGCCGTCACTGGCACCATTGCTCGTACGTTCTTTTTTTTTTTTTGCCCTTGTCCCGTCTGACATGCAGAAGCTAACAAAGGACAGTGAGTATCTACGTCTCCGTGTACTCGGCGCGTCTCCCCGTCTTCCTGCAGCAGACAGTGACATCCGCTGCAACCAAGTCGGGGCTTCCTACCAGCAGTCTGCCCGACTTGTTTGCAGCAGTCAACAACGGCACAATAGCTGCTTACGATGCCGTCCCTGGAATCAGCAGCAGCATCCTGACAGCGGTACAAGAGGGTGTCCTCCTGGGCTACCACAGGGCCTTCAAGTTGATCTTCCTGGCCTCCATTGCATTTGGTGGCGTGTCCATCATTTCGTCCGTCTTTGTGAAGGATGTCAGCAAGTACATGAACGACTTTGTCAACAAGACCATCCACAAGCCAAATGTGCACATAGCGCATGGGCACCATGCCGGTCAACACGGCGAGGAAGGAGAAAAGAGGATAGAAAGCGAAGTGGTGTAAAGCGGTCGAGGATGCCGTGTCCGTTGCTGTGGTATGTTATGACTTGAGATTTCTTGGTTAATAATCAGTAGCTTTGCAAAACCTGCGTTTGGACTTCCTGTCCGTGCCTTCCCCTCAAAACAATCGCTCTTTAACGTCAATCCGAGATAGGAAACTGCGATGGGCAACTCCTTCCTGCTTCACGGATTGGCCTTCCTACGTAAATATACATAGTGAAATACATCGTCGTCTATTTGTATAGTTTGTTTTCTTGGCCTCACTTCTACGACCTAGTTATCATCTGCCATCACTACTTACGCTGTATTCGCTACTTGTGTTGTTTGGCCATCGATTCTAGCACCATCATTTTATTTCTCTCTTGAAACATGCCACGCTTCTCACCCCTCTGATCGATTATCTCTTTTACGCACATCCTCCAGTCCTCGTCTTCGTGTCCGTGGCATGTTTGCGTCGGTCTTTCTTCGAACCTGACCTCCCTTAAAATATCCGACTGCATCTTTATACTTCTGTATCTGTATTTCTTTGGTAAGTTTCTACTTCCACTGACACAAAAGGTGTTCTCCTCGCAGAGTGTTGACTAACAGCAAAAAGAATAGACTCACACTCGCACGCGATGATGTTTTCCAGGAGACATGGCACGACGACCGCACCAGGCTTTTTTGCAGCGCCACCGCCTACCCCGGATACCAGCGGATGGTCGGCTGTCGAGATACACGGAGAGGACGGGCTCACCGGAATGGACGGGGCCGGGGACGGTCATCGAGGCTCGGCCGTGACGTTCGCCATGTTCAGGAGCTCCCTGCAGTACCGTGCGCTGGCAGCCAGGCAAAGAGTGGGCGAATTCTTTGGAAAACTCGGCGGGCACTCGCCATGGACAGCTGCTCCGACGACGGCCTCGGACTCGGGCTCGATTGCCTCCAGCCGGACAGCCGTGGACCCCGAGCAGCAGAGGCGGCATCTCGTCTACGCACCCGACACGCCACTGGACGAGAAGAAGATCCATCGCCTCCTGAAAAGGCTGCCCCGCCTTCGCCTCCCTCTTCTGTCTCCGCAGAGTGAAGTCCGTGCTTCGGCCAAGGCCATTTCCTGGTCGCTGGCGATGTCCCTGTCCGTGGTCTTGGTGGGCTACTCCCAGAACCTCATCGTGTCTCTCCTGTCGCAGCCCCAGTTCCAGAAACGGTTCAGCGACGAGCCCGACGACTTCCGGGCCGTCTGGATGCTTGCCGTGCAGATGTGCTCTGTGGGCAGCAGCATGCTGGGCGGCATGCTGATCGGCTAGCTGTCCTCGACCTACTCAGTCACGCGGCTCACGGCAGTGTCGATGCTCCTGTTTCTCCTCTCCAGCTTCGTCAACTTCTTTGCCTACACCATGCCGGTGATTGTGGCCGGCACATTTCTGCAGGGCATCCCTTGCGGCTGCTTCACCACGCTGGTCTGCACCTACATTGCCGACGTGTGTCCGCCCCGCATTGCCGACTTTCTGACGGGCTTTGTGAGCTGCTGCTGGGTCCTCGGGCAGTGCGTATGCTTTGGCATGCTCTGGGCCATGACCAAGCGCGAGGGGGCCCTTGCCTACCGACTCCCCATAGCTATGCAATGGATCCTGCCCATTCCCATCATCATCGCGGCCGTCTATGCACCTTCTTCCCCGTGGTGGTTGGCGCGCCAAGGCCGCGTGTCGGACGCATTTCGTGCGCTGCAGCGTCTGTCGACTTCCACGACACTACCCCTTCGGTGGTCACCCACGCCCGGGACCCCCCCTCTGTCTTCGGCTGCACTGCGCCTGGAAGAAATCCGAGAAACGATTGTGATGGAAGAGCACGAGATGCGTGTTGGCACCTCCTACAAAGACTGCTTCCGCAAAGTCAACATCCGGCGGACAGAAATCTCGATCATGGCTATTCTCGGCCAGATGCTGGCGGGCTTTGCCATCATGAGCCAGCTGGTCAGTTTCTTGCAACTTGCCGGACTGAAGAAAGCACAGTCACTCGAAATGGCCTTCTGTAAGCAGCGATAAATCCTTCTCAGATAGTATCTGAACATGGCACTGACACGTCTTCTCCACCAGTCGACTCCGTCACGTTTCTCGTTGGCAACCTCGTCTATTTCCTCATCCGACTCAAAGTGTCTCTTCGCAGCATCTACATTTCTGGCTTGGTCTTGATCATTCCCATCCTGACGCTCGTTGTTCTGGTCGAGGGCTTGAAGCAACACTGGGTCTTGCCCCATCAGATTGGGTCCATAGTTCAGTCCATACTGCTGTTCGTCTGGTCGTTTGTCTTTGGTAAGGAGATGCATTATCAGGCAGCGCCAGCCCAGGCCCCAAGTCCAAGTCCTATATTGCCCACTGACAGTTTTCCCCAGGCGCCACCCTCAGTCCGTCTCCGAATACAATCATTTGCGAAGTGAGCTCGTCCACTCTGCGTCCCAAGACCATGGCGCTCTCCCGAACGGCAAACGACTTGCTGAATCTGATTCAAGCTGCAGCCGGGCCATACATGCTGAGTCCCGAATACGGAAATATGCACGGCTACGCTGCCATTCCCGCCATGATGGCCGGGGTTGTCTGGTTGGTGTGGGCTGTGGTGCGGCTGCCAAAGACCGATGGCATTCCCCAGCATATTGTCGACCGACTCTTCCGGGCTGGGGTGCCGGCCAGGAGGTTTGGGTCCGAGGCAGAAAGGCTCCAGTCGCTGGTGGACGCTGAGTCTATGTACAGCCCCCCCCAAGAGGACTTTGGGGGTAACCGTATCAGCTCAGACACTCTGAACATGACGCAGCTGGAACCGGCCATGACTGTGTGACAGGTCTCGGTCTGTTGAAGTGCTGTTGCAAGTATATCACTATGACCCATATTGGATAGAAGTAGACGTATGTGATAAACATTGCAGGGGCTGGGATGTGTCTTTAAGTGGTCCATGCTAATAATACAGAGCCAGGAAATATTCATAAACAAAGCCAAACAAGGCATAGTTGTCATATTACACACGCGCACACAAATGAAAAAAAAAGCCATCAAAAGTAGCCATGCCCATAGCAGCCAGAATACATGATCATCGTAGGTACATGTCCATTGATTCTTCCGTCACCTTTTCCCCTGCCCTGTCAAAACGGGAGAGTCAAAGAAAATGATAGAACAAAAAAGGAAAGAAACCCCAAATACGAATGATGACAAAATAAGGTTTCCTTTTTTTGTGCAAAGGTGGCAGGAAAAGAGTATCAGTGCCAAAAAAAAGAGAAAAAAAGGGAAAAAGAAAAGACAGCTGCCCGCCCAAATTGCCATACCTGATTTTTAAGACGGGGCTGTGACAGCCGCTTTGGCTGGCTCCTCGTATACAAATTCAAAGGACGAAGTGCTGCTGCTGCTGCTGCCGCGGTCGTCTTCGTCGGGCGGCGTCGGCACTGGTGCGGCCATCGCCATCCGGGCGGCCACGGCCGCGTCGTCGAAATCCACGTCGAGTTCCCACGTCGGCGGTCTCTGCACTTCGTGGCTCGGACCCGCGTCCGGCTTCCTGGCCGTCAGGTGGCTCCTGCGCTGACCAAAAGGCCACGTTGGGGTTTTGTTGTTGTTGTTGGTGGTGCTGTGGCTGGCCGCCGGATCCGGAGAGCCGGACGCGGACGAGGACGCGGACGACGAGGAGGAGGACTCGGACGAAACAGCCAGCGATGGCAAGAGCCTGCGGCCGTGCTTGTGGGCAGCATGGTCCGCTTCCGACGACGACAACGACATCCAACCATCTGCCGTTCCCCCCCCCTCCAGACTCTGCACAATCTCCTTCCACACGACCACGGCCGCGTTGACGTACCCGGCGTTGAGCAAGCGCGGCGAGGGCGCCGGCGTGACCGTGACCGCGGGAGCAGGCCGACGGCCGACCGTCCGCCGTTTCTGTGTCAGAGGAGGCGTGCGTGCCGGCATCCCGGCGTCCTTCTCGGACCATGTGCGCTTGGACGAGGTCGGGGACGAGGAGGAGGCCGTGGTCGGGGACGAGAAGGAGGCCGTGGATGGCGGTGGCGACGACAGGCCGGCAGACGCAGCAGCAGACGCAGAAGCAGACGTAGAAGCAGACGCAGCAGACACAGCAGACGCAGCAGGAGAGGCCACCGTCCCGTCGCCGCGTGGGACGTCTCTAATAGAACAAGTCAACCAAGTCAGTCGACGCGAAACGGAGAGAGGAGGAGAAGGAGGAGGCGGCGCCCTTGGTGGCAGCTGACAGTGTTTCTGGTGGGGCGGCAGCTGCGTGCCCGTCTTCTTGCTGCCGCCGCCGCCGCCGCTGCTGCTGCTGCTGTTCTCGTTCTTGTCCGCCATGGCGGCTGCCGACGCGGGCGACGTCCCGGCCGCCGCACCCGCTTTCTTCGACGTCTTCAGCAGAGCGGGCGGCTCGACGGCGGTCGCCCGCACGCAGGAGCGGGGCCCCCAGAACAGAGGCAGTTTGTCCTGGACGTAGCGGGTGTTGGTGTCGGGACACTCGTGGATGAAGATGGCCGGGTGGGTGGTGGTGGTGGTGGTGGTGGTAGCAGCAGCAGCAGCCGTATGGCTGTGGCTGGGCGTGTCCCCCATTCTGCTCCCGCAGCTCTCCTCGAGCTGGATCTCGGTCGCTGTCGGGCCGGGACGGCTGGTGGGTGAAGCAAGAGGTGGCGGTGGGTAGGCCACTGCGGTGGTGGTCGGGTGTGGCCGGTATGGTTGTTGCTGTTGCTGCTGCTGCTGCTGCTGTTGTTGTTGTTGTTGTTGTTGCTGTTGCTGTTGCTGTTGCTGTTGCTGTTGCTGTGGCTCCATGGGTGGCTGCATCGCGTGCGGCAACAGGAATGATCTTGGTGTTGCATCGCCCACCAACGAGGGAGACACGAGGGTGTAGTTGTTGTTGTTGTTGCCGCTGTTGTCCAGGGACAAGGACGGCGACACGTTGCCGTAGTTGTTGCTCGGGGACGCGGATGGCGACGTGTTGCTGTCGTGGTCACCGCGCGGCCCGGTCGGCCCGGTCTGTGTCATGCCGGTGTGCTCGTCGACGAGCAGGTCGGCGTACGAGAAGATGGCCTGGTTGATGAGGCCCGCATGGGCCTGCCAGAAAGCGGCCACATCGGGCGGCAGCATGGACGAGGGGGCGTGCTCAGACGGGGCCGGCACCGTGGCTGCGGCGGCGGCGGCGGCGGCGCGTCCCGATGCCCATCCTCTGGACATCAGCATGGCCACGGTGGCCATGTTCTCGCAGTCGGCCATGCATTGCGAGAGGCGGTCGGCCGTGGTGCTGCTGTGGAGGCCGCCTCCATAGAAGCCCGACGCTGGTGCGCCGGACAGGGCGGGCAGGTCGGGGAAGGGGCTCATCGCTGGTGCGCCGGACATGTCGTGCGGCGGCTGCTGTGGAAACGCCCACGGCTGGTGCATCTGGTTCAGAATCCACTGCTGCGTGGAGGCCCGGCTCGCGTCCGCATGGCTGGCCAGGCTGGACAGGCTGGACAGGCTGGACAAGTCGTCGTGCAGTCGCTGCGAGGCGGCCGTCTGGGCCTGGACCGGGCACAGGGACTCCAGAACGGCCTGGTCGACGTCCTGTTGCGCGACACCAGGGGGCCAGGTGCCATGCAGGAAGAAATAGGACTCGGCCTCGGCCAGCCAGGGGTGTTTCCTGCGGGCATCGGCCAGTGCACGCGCGATGCCGGGACTCTGCGCTGCCGTGGTGAAGGCGCCAAGGCTGCTGTCGGTGGTGACCCAGCTTGGCATCGCATCGGATGGGTGCATGCTGTCGCTGACCATCTCCAGAGATGTCGAAGAAAAAAAAAAAAAAGGGGGGGGGGGGGGGGGTTCACTACTTGGTCTTGCAAAAGGGTTGTCCTGTCAGACGGGGCAGGCAATCTTTTCTGGGTGTCATGGCATTAGACTTTGGGAGTTGGAGGAACAGACAGACAGACGGACAGACAGACAGACACACAGACAGAGAGACAGAGAGACAGAGAGACAGAGAGACAGAGAGACAGACACACAGAGAGACACACAGACACAGATACAGACACAGACACAGACACAGACACAGACACAGACAAACCCTAGGAAAGAAATGAAAGTACCGTACCGGGTTGATCCTGCGGAACCAGCACTAAGCATGCGTCAAAAAAACACTCCTGTGATGCATGCAAGATCCGATGATGTGCTGCTCGATCCAGGCGGGGGTTGGGAACACAGCAATATGAGATGAAATCCTTGCAAGGAAGATGGTGACAGGGAGAAGATGGGCTTTTTATTTTTGGGTGAACGTGCAAGATATACCTGGACAAAGCCGTATATTTGCCAGTGAGCGTCCAGGCGTCGAGGGGAGGGAAATGAGAGTGCGAGGTAGGTGGGTTATGAAAAGGGCATGGTTTGAAGCAAAGGAGAGGTTTATATAGACAGGGGCGAGATCGTGCGAATCTGGAGGAGGCGGCTGGTCTGAACACACACGGCTCTCCGATACAGCACGAAATGGCGCGGGCGAAGGGGGCCAGACAGGGTGCTGTTGACTCTGTGGGGGCTGGACAAACGTTTCTGCGCCCACGCCTATGGGCAGAATTGACACAGAACCGACTGTGAAATGCCCTCCTGGCCAGGCAGGACGGGAGAGCAAGAGATGATGCCGGCCATGCGCAAGCTTTCCTTGCCGGGCCTTCTTTTTTCTTTTTTTCTTTTTTTCTTTTTTTCTTTAATTTTTTTTTTCACGGCCTTTGGGCACACGTGTGAACCACAGCCCTGGTATCTTGGTATTTTGCCCAGTATTCGCGGGCGGGACAAGTAAAAAGTGGCATAAACTAAGAAGAAGATATCAAAGAAACAGAGCCCAACTGAAACAGGCAATCGGCCACTGCCCGCAAGGGGTGGGATGCTGGAAAAAAAGAAGAAAGACACACACACAAAAAAAAAACAGGGAACAGGAGGGATGGGAATCAAAGAAAAAGAGGGTGTGGTGGACAGCCATTCTCATTTGCGGACGACAACTTTCTCGTGTCTCAGAGGAGCAGAGCATTCCGATGCATGCATCTCTCCAAAGAGATTCGCATAGATGGGGGGATGGCTAGGATCAACGCGGCCTGTGCCCAGCAGGGCCCAAGCCGAAAGCCCAATACGAGTAGCAGCAACATGCACGAGTAGTCACCGCAGGGCCTTTTTTTCTTTTTCTTCTTCTTCTCCTGTCATATCTCATATGTAACAACAACAGACGAGCTGAAGAAAGGAAAAAAAAAAAAAAGAAAAAAAAAGAAAAAGAGGATTGTATGGAAACGCAGTCCATGGCAAGAGCATGGCGCTGCATGCATGTAATGCATGGTCTCCACACACGGAGGCAGGGTGGTCAGATCCGGAGGCGCTACAAAAGTACCGTTGGCGGTAGCGTGCCGGCGGAGACACCGCCCGTCCCGGCAGACGGAACGAGCCCTGCGTCAGACGACTGGGAGACGTGTGGCAACAGAGAGAGAAGGCGGCCGGCCACCGAGCTACCTAGGATGGGCCTGGACAGCAAGACATTCTCAGTCAGACACCGAAACGAGAGCTGGCCCACTCCCTGTGATCATCGACTGGACTTTCCCATTCGCACCTCCATGCATGCCCCCCCCAGGGGGTGAAAGGTCCGAGACAGTATCCATCTCCGCATGGCAAGGTCGCCGGAAGGAAGCCCGTATGCACGTTGATAAGGAGGCGGGAGAGCCATCTCGGGAATGGCGCCGAGGGACCCCGAAACAGGACCCAGCCAAAGTTGTCAACCAGAACAAGCCAGACCTCGTTCAACCGTGTCACCGCCATGGCCAAAAAGGAAAAGAAAGGGAAAAAGGGAAAAAGGGAAGAAAGGGAAAAAAGGAGAAAAAGAAGAGAAAAAGAAAAGAAAGAGAAAAAAAGAAAAAGAAAAAGGAAATACGACAGAAAACTTTCTTTTGCGGGCGTAGATGCAGGGTTGTGGGGAAGACAGAAAAGAGAAAGAGGCATGCCGTGTTCCCCAGAACGACTATGTAGGTTCCAGAACCGGATTCCAGAACCGAGTCCCAGAACCGATCCCAGAACCGATCCCAGAACCGATCCCAGAACCGACTCCCAGAACTGGATGTCCACGGTTGTCCTCCCGGCGCCCGACCACACTCGCCCAGCTGTCACGTCGCTGTCACATCTCCACATCTCTTGTCATATCTTTGCCGAGTGCATCGCCTCGCATGGTCTGGCTGTCGCCACCGACCCCTGTGAGGCCCCTGCGAGCCCATGTCTCACTGGGAGCACTCAGGAGCGTCTCTTTCTCGCGGCTCACGCGAAGAGGCCTCGCCGTCCGTCGACACGGCAGCAGCCATCCAGGATCAAGAACTGTCCTTGGGATCGGAGACATTCCGTGCAGATAGACTTTGGCAAGTGGAAAAAAAGGGAGAGAAACAGGAAATCCCATTCGTGGCCAGGGCCGCCCAGGCAGAGCCCAGCAGTGGCGGGGGCCTTGCTCGTGCCCGGTTCGCGATGAGCCCTGGTCGTAGATGGGCCAATCGCGGCTCTGCGATCAGCTTGTATGGAGTGCATGACGCTAACCCACTGTGCAGCGGGGTTTTGTCTTTTTGTGTTGAGCCACGACAGTTGCAAGGAACGAAACATTCAAGCAACGACTCGCTGCGATGTGGTGGATTGTTTTGCCATGAAGCTGCCCCAAACGGGCAAGAGACCGACGGACCACAAGATAACGAGGCGGAGCGGGCGGACTCCTCTCTCTGACCATGTCTCGGAGCAGGACCCGGCTTTTTTTCTCTTTTTCAAAGCAGGGAAAACAAGAACCACGGGCAAAATCAGGGTCCCGCGCGTCAGAGAAAGTAGAAAAACAAAGAGACCCCCAAAAAAGGCAAACTGGGCCATGCCGTTCGCTGGCGACAAGAGCAGCGGGCATGCAGGAAGACTGAAGCTGGCTTGGCGTGGCAAAACGAGAAAAAAGAAAGGCCCGGAGCAAGTAAGCCGAAGAACCATGATAGAAAAAAAAACACAAAAAAAAAAACACAAAAAAAAACACAAAAAAAACACAAAAAAAAACATGAAAAGTGACACGGATGATGGGCCCAGTCAACCATCCCCCCGTCCAATGTACATGGTCTATGCATGTCTCACACCATGCATGTTTCTCTTCTTTTCGGTTTCGACTCATTCTCGTTGCTAGCCCGCGTTGATCGAGCTACATGGGCTTGGTTGCTGTTGTTTTTGTCTTCACGAGATGGGTTCCAAGGCTGCTGTGCCTTTTCGGGCGATGATCGACAAGATACCGACCAGCTGGAACGGAAGGACAGACGGGAAGTGGAAAAAAAAAAATCGATCCATACATGAATATACCCAATTTATCAATAAATCGAATGGAAAACAAAAACAACTACGGCGCCGTCCATGGCGAAGCAACACACCAAAAGATGCAATACAATCCAACAACAAAACGCCAGTGGAAGCACCGGATGGCCGTACCGGCTGAGGGCACCGCCGGGCACACAAAAAAAAGCGAGAGAGGAAACGAACGAATGCCTTGGCTGCTAAATCGAAGCAATTGCAGTAGCGCATCTGCACGTCTGCTTTCTTTTTTTTCTTTTTTTTTTTTGTTAAGAACGGGGGGGGGGGGCTGGCCTCTGCCGGCGGGCACAGCCCAACCCAACCAATACAGGAGGAGCACGGTGAGCGTAAGAAAGTGGCGCACCATTTCATGGCGTTCTGAGTTGGATCTAAAAAAAAAAAAAAAAAGCGGTTTCAAAAACACCCATCCGCCAGATACAGCAGCCCACGCACAGCCCGTCTCGTGCGGGTTGTCGATGTCGGCTGCAAGGACGTGCCCCTCTCGAACAAGGGCCTGGCCGAGACTAAAAAAACACACACACCCCCCCATCGCCGTGGCATGAGAAAAGCCGACACGATAGTGGGTGACACGGGCCTCAGAGGAGGACGGGCACCAGCAAGCCTATGTGGCTCTCTCTACCGCCGACCGGAAAACGCAGCGCCCCCATCCCCCACACCGGCCGGGAAGGGGGAAAGGGGGCGACGGTTCCCAGCTGGCCAATCCGCTTGTGCGTTGGGCTAGCCTCTCCTGACCTTGGCCTCCTTTGCGTCGCTTGCAGCCAGCTGATGCACAGACAGGCCAGTCTTTCTTTTTTTTCACCGCTTGGTGTGATAGAGGCCTACCGGGCCTAAAAAAAGAGAGAAAGAGAGAGAAAAAGAGAAAAAGAGAGAAAAGAGAGAAAAGGAGAGAAAAAAAGAGAAAAAAGAAAAAAGAGTGAAACATGGCAAAGATAGGACGACAAAAGAACCGTCGACAACAGAAAAGCAAAAAAGCAAAAAAAAAAAAAAAGGAAAACACAAGAGGGGGCTATGCCTGGCTGCCTACATACAGGGAATCGTTGACCCGTCTTACAAGACGACGTCATGGAGACTTGCTGCTTGGCTATTCTTTCTACCTCCCGGGCCTGGAGAGGGAGGGACGGGCTGGCGGGACAGCCTGGGCGGGCCCAAGACGACACATGTGTGTCATACAGAGGATGGACGATTTGTCAAGACGACACATGGGTGTCATGGAGAGGATGGACGATTTGTCAAGACGACACATGGGTGTCATGGGGAGGATGGAAGATTGTCAAGATCGATACGTGCACGCATCTGCATGGAGGCCCACGGTGTGTGTGTGTGTGTGCGTTGGAGGAACGGATGTGTACATGTGCAAGCACAAAAAGACCCGTCCTTGTTCTTTCTGAGTCTAGACGCATCCTGGTTCTCGCCAATGGGCATCGTTTTGAGAGAGAGAGAGAGAGAGAAAACTCGTCTGAATCATGGAGACCATCGGCGAATGTGTGCGGGAGAGTCGACAGTACAGCAGCCATCAGACGGATGGTGGAGATGTGTCCATGTTTTTTCTTTTCCCTCCAGTCCTGCACAAGACGCACAAAGTTCCCATGCTCTCGCTGTTTGTGGTCTTGCCATGAACAAGACGTCATTGGCAGCACAAAGCAGTAAAGGCAGATAGCAACTCGCCGTCTGTTGGTCTCTCTCTTTCGCGTCGACCACCACCCCCGAGTTTCTCTACTTCTCCAGGGTCTCTTTTCACATCTTCTTCTCAACCACCCCCTCCCAGACGTCCACCTTCTTCCGGGCGGGGCCGAGCATCTCGTTCAGCTCGATGGCCCTGGAACCCGCTCCACAGCCGGCATTGTCTCCGGATCGCATCATGAGTCAGCTCCTTCTTTGCTTCCTCTTTTCTGCAGTTCTTGGTTGTCACTTTTCATGTTTGTCGATCCCCCCCCCATCGAACGCGGCCTGGAACCCCCAGACCGACGATCATCTCGTAAACCGGGCAAATTTAAGTTATGAATATACGAGCGAATCAACAAACGATGCACGCATATGCACAATGCATTCACGGGGAAAAAGAACGAGGGTACGGTGAACCAAAAGGCCCGCCAGGCGGGTTGTGTCGAGTGGCCGTCTTCTTGTTTTTGCTCGCCTCGCCGAGAATTCCCCCCTATTGTCCTAGCTTTCTGCGTCTCGTATTGTCCGGCAGCCTTCCCAATAGGGAAAACGACCATCATGCACATCGACGATTGCCACAATGGCATTCCCCGCAAAGACGGCGAATTTGTTGTATGCTATTCTAGAAAGGCGAGTCTAAAAACTATGCCCAATGTGAACTTTTTTTTTTAAAAAAAAAGGAAAAAAAGAAAAGAAAATGAGTGTTGCTAGATTGATGCCACATATCCAGTATCCCATGAAATCCCCCATAAAATCCCATGCAAAAAAAGAAAAAAAAAGGAAAGTAAGGAAAGTCAATACAGAAATCAAAATCAAAATCATGACCGTCATCTCATGCTCGCTTTCCCCTTCTATCCATTCTATCCCGATTGCGCCTTTGGTTTTTTCCCCCGCCTATTTCTTTGTCTATAGTCTATCAAAATATGCTTCCTTCCCTATTGGGCTCTCCAATGGAGAAGAAGAGATGTCCCTCTCTCCCTTCCTTTGCCCTCCACTTGTAGTTATATGCAAACCCTCTGACCGCTCATTTTGTCTATCTGTGCGCAGTCTTTCATTTATGCACGCCACTCCCGTCGTCGTAGCTCCCTCCCCCCTTCCCCTGGCCCCTTAGAAGCTGAACAGCGCACTGCGCCGCTTGCCCAGCGGGTACACCAGCATCGCACTCAGGAACAGGCCCACCGTAATACCAATGGCCACCTGAATGACACTGAACAGTACGGAGAACGCCACGCTGTTCACGCCGTCGGTGGACGATGTTGTCGTCGACGTGCTCGTCGCCGACGCATTGTGCGTCAGCTGGTTCGCGGCGTCGATGCCCGACAGCAGCGACCCGTTAACCGCCAGACCGGACGGCACCTGCACAAAAATGGCTGGCAACATCGCCGCCGCGGCCAGCCCGTAGCCAATCACTTCGGCACTGCCAGGCGCCTTGCGCTCGGCCTCGGCGGCTTTGGCGTCAGCTTCCGCCCGACCCATCGGAGCACCGTTGTTGCTGTTGCTGTTGTTGTTGTTATTGTTGTTGTTATTGTTGTTGTTGCTGCTGCTGCTGTTATCCTTGTTGTTGTTGTTGTTGTTGTTGCTGCTGCTGCTGCTGTTATCATTGCCACCACTAGCTTTGCCCTCCTCGGCCCGCGCAGACTCGTCCTTGGTGGGCTGCGAAGAGTAGATCGGCAGGTCAAAGTACTCGCTCTCCTCGTTGCTCTTGGCCGGGGGCGTGACTATCATGCCGATCATCCCGGACGGCGACCCGCGCCGGCTGCTCGTCGTGCTGCCCAGGCCATGCCATGTGTGGTGGTGGGGGTGTCGGCGGCGGTGGAAGCCGTCCACAAGCGGCTGCACATGCTTATACCAGAAGATGTTGAAGTAGCGCTCAAAGTACCGGCTGAGCCGGGCGTAGAGGTTGGCCGTGACGCCGACGCAGATGGCGCCGAGCGTGCTGGGGATCTGGGCGTTGCTGCTAAAGTAGCTGGAGGCGTAGGTGTTGACGGCAAAGCCGGCCACGGAGATGAGAACCATGATGGGCATCTGCTTCCACTTGGCCTGGTTGATGATGCACAGGCAGATGGTAAAGAGCGGCACGAACAGGAAATACCACGGCCGCGACAGGGGATTCTGGCACGTCGTCTGGCTGGTGGCGTTGTCGTCGACGGCACCGTAGACAGCCGAGCCAATGGTGATGCCGTACCCCAGAAACAGCGTGTAGATCATGGCGTACACCATACGTACGGACCCGGCTACAATGTTCTGGCTCTGCAGCTCCAGACTGGCGCACAGCACCATGTAGCCAGGCAGAATCAGGGCGATGGACGACTGGGCCAGGGCGGAAAAGCAAAAGAGCTTGCCGTTGGAGATGGACCCAAAGGCGCGTGCCAGGAACGACGTGATGACGGCCGCCGAGATCTCAAACACGTTGGAGTACATGGCGCTCGACGGTGCGGCGACCAGCGCCAGCAAGCCGACAATGCAGCCAAGCAAGAAGGCCACGGGCAGGTCGACGAAGCGGCCCTGGAAGCCAAAGGGCGCGACGCACACCGAGGCCAGGCCGTAGACGGGCACGCGCAGCCAGAGGTTGAACTTGATGTTCCGCTTCATGACGGCATCCAGGCGGGCGGCGGCTTCGTCGACGCTGATCAGGTCGTGCACGACCTCCTTGTAGATGCCGTGGACGTCGCGCAGCTTGCCCAGGTCGACGCCTTGCGGAGCACGCACCAGCTTGACCTCGGCCGTGTGGGTGCTGCTGTCGTCGAAGCTGACCAGCATGCAGCCGGGAATGTAGAGGAATTGGGCCTCGATTTCCAGCACGCGCGCCGACATCTTGAGGTAGTCTTCGAGGCGGTGCGTGGGCGCGCCGTACATCATGAGCGCACGGCAGAGCGTGGTCAGGTAGCGGTGGCGGCTCAGCACGTGGGCAATGTGGACCGTGATGCGGATCTGCTCCTCCTCGCGGCGCCTTCGGCTGTCCTTGTCCTTGCGCGACTTGGGCGAGGACACGCCGAACACGCTGCCCGAATACTTGCTGCGCTTCAGCTGCGGCCGCTGCGCTTTGACGCGCTCGTTGACGGCCTGCCCGACTTCGGCGGACGCAGGGCCGACGAACATGGACGACGACCCGATCAGACCGGCCGTCAGGCTGGTGGCGGAGCTCGTGTAGCGGTGGTGCGGGTGCTTCGCGTCCCAGGGCCGGTGCGAGGGCGTGCCGGGCGCCTGCAACTGGGCCGCGTCATGTGGCTGCTGCTGCTGCTGCTGCTTGCTCGGTTTCAGTGAGAAGAAGCCGCTCAGACGCTTACTGGGCGTCTCCGTGCCATCGCCAGGCCCGGGCGAGGGCGGCTGTGACGTGACGGGCGTGCCGACGGGCGTGCTCTGCTCGGAATTCACGGCGCTGGTGCTGGCATTGGGGGCCGCGGAGTTGTTGTAGAGGCGCAGCAGCGAAGACAGCACGCCGCCATGGTACGTAGTCGGCGGCGGGACGTACTCGTGGCCGTCGTGCTCGTACATGGCCGTGGGCGTGCTGGTGCCGGACCGGTTGGTGGGATGAGCCAGAGCGGCGTCGTAGTGGAAGCCGCCGTGGTTGAAGGTGCTGCTGGCCAGCGCGGAGCTCTTCGCAGCCATGCTGCCCAGGGCGTGGGCGCGCACGAGGTGCAGCGCTGTCTCGTGCGGCACGTCCAGTTGGTGGTGGTCGTCCTCCTCGGTCTCGGGGTCGTCCGGGTTGTAGCCCGGGGTGTAGCCTGTGTTGCTGGGGGCGCTTTTGGAGGAGGAGCGTCGTCGCCGGCGGATGGCCGCCGAGATAGCTGCTGCCGTGGCCGCATCGTCGGCCTCCGGGTGGATGCCGTCGAAGGACGGCGCCCGGGACACGGGCCGCGATGCATCCCGTTCGACGCTCTGGGCCAATCGGTCGGCACGCTCTTTGGCGGCCTTCTCGGAGCGCTCCTGCTGGTGCTGGCGGTCCACGTGGAGGTACGGGGGCGAGGCTGGTGGCAGGAGAGCCGGCTCCGGGGCCTGCGTTTGCGGTCGTGCTATCTGTAAAGCCGACGGGACACGGCCTTGCGGCCGTGCCGGCTGTGACGACGACGGGTTCTGGGTTTGCGGACGCGCCGACTGTGACGACAACGACGGGATCTGCGTCTGGGTGGCCGACGAGGCAGTCGCAGCCACGGCCGGGTCCTGCTGCAGGATGCGCGACAGGGCGCGGGTCAGCTCGTTGTGGTCGACGCCCTCGTTGGAGAGGCGGTCGGCGTCTTCCTCGGCCAGGGCGTGCATGCCCAGCAGGCCGGACGACGAGCCCGGACGCGAGTCCTGGTCATCGTCGTCGCGCAGGGGCGTGCCGTCGCCCTGGGAGAAGCCGACTCGCTTCTTCTCCTTGCCCTTGCTGGCCGGAGGCGTCGCGCTGTTTGTGCGCGGATTGGGGGGCGAAGGACTGGCCATGATGGGAGGGAGAGGGCGAGAAAGTGAGACAGCTGGCCGGACAGTAGCGGTGGTGGTGGTCTCTTGTGTCTTTGGCGTGACGCGAGCGCGTAAAGAGAGTGAACAACGCCGTGTACTCGAGGATCGGACTGTTCAAGACGGTAACGGCATCGGGAAATTCTCGTCGGTGCTGGGATCGGGCGAATGGGGGCCCTTTCGTGATCTTCTGGGGTTCCTGGTACCCTGGTTTCCTTACTTTCCTGACTCTCCTGATTTGCCTGGTCTTCAGGTTGGTACTTTCAATCGTCTGTGATTTTCTGATCTCCTTTCTCTTGTTCTTTTGGCTCAATTCTGCTCTGGCTGGCCGTGGAAGCCAGCGTTGAGAAGCTGCCAGAAAGCTGATGACAAGAAATTCCACCAAGAAAGAAGAAGAGGGAGAAAGGGAGCAAAAGCAAGAAGACGGTGAAAAGGACCGCAGCTCTTGAGAGATCGACTGATGGTTATCTGGAATGGAAGTCGCAAGGAATTCGCCAGAAAGGCGCCAAGAAATAAATTTAAAGAAGACGAAGGAAGGATTGTCCCCTGGTCCGACTCGACCCCGGTTCCGCAGGTGGGAACACAAATGACAAGGGGAGCCAGAGGACGGGACTTGACGATCGCGGCCAGCTAGTGAAGAATGGCACGGAGGAATAGGAGGGACACGACAGCCCAAGCAAGGCAACAAGACAATCCGGGCAGCAACAGCGGGTGGTGTGGAGGCTTGGTCCCCGTTTTCCCCGTTTCCTGCAACAAGATCGTCTCTAGGCTGTGGTCCTGTCTCTCTGCGTGTTTGATTTTGGCTGGACGATCGACGTGGTGATTAGCTGGAAATGCCCTTTATCTGCTGTGGTCGTTTCTTATTTGACACAGGCCCACCCTCCCATTCAAGAAGAGTCGACTGCGTTTCAAGGTCTGTTGGGTATGCTGATCTCTCGAGGGTGCACGAGTAATCTAGGGACGGAATCTCAGATGGGCTGGCAATTGGTGAGTGGCAATTGGTGAATCGGTGATTCTTTTTGGGGGGGATCTCAAATCTCTTCTTCCTTTTTTGGTCCTGTCTATTTTCTCTTGTGCTGATTTTTTTTTCTCCTTTTTTTTCATTTTTCATTTTCTGGGGCTCTCTCGCCATCGCGTTCCTTCCTTTTTTGTCCGTCTTGATAAGCGGACAATAAAAAAAAGGTGGGAAATGGACACTCGCCCAAAAAAAATCCTCGCTGCGTCATTCGCTGGCTGGTGGTATCTTACTATGTCGAGATCGACTGTGAACGAATTCGCCTCCAGCCCAGAACCCGACTCGACCGGCGGAAGGGAGGGGAAGAGTGTGCTGGTTTCTTTCCCCTTTGTCTGTACAAAAGGCGAAAAGGCGAATGGAGTCGAAAAACCGGAGATCGGTAGCACTGTCCCCTCTCGACCCTCCAGAGAGAGTGCACTGGCACATTCCGGGCGTATTCTGCGCAGCGGCGCCAACAGGCATCGCCGATCGCCTGCTGTCCGCGAAAAAAAAAGGAAGCGATGTCGACCTGTCGTTCGCTCCTTCCTTCGTAAGGCACTACGCGGTGCCCACGGTCTGGACTTTCTACTTCGTATGTGCCACCCTCTGTTAGTGCCCGTCTAAAGCATGCAGCTGTGGGCGCACCGTTTTACCAGCAGGGGCCTTGCCATGTAGGTACAGAACGCGCTGGATAGGTACTGCAGGTACAAGCCCCTGCTCGTACATGCGTGGCGCCCATACCGCAGCGCTTCACGCGCGCTCGACACGTCCGGCCTATCTTACCTAGTGCACACACACGTAACGTACTCGTACATAGTAGTAAGAGACCACGGCATATTAACTCAAGGGACTGACTATACGTACGCATATAATAATGCGCAGGTAAAAACCCAACAAAAAAAAAAACCTGTTTTCGCGTACGGTGCATACAGAACACCCCCTCAGACTATCTGGCAGTGGACCTGCTGATAGTAGAAATAGGGGAATGACTGGGCCTGAATCTGGATGTACTCGTATGCTATGCATGGCCACGGTAGGTTCCAGAAAGGCCCCCCTCCCCCCAGCAGGTCTAGTGACCGTTTTCCATGGTCGGCGGTGTCGGAAAGTGGAAAAAGGTAGGGAAGGACAGACAAAGAAGACAAAAGAGGACAGTTGGGAGAGAGACAAAGAGAGAAAAACGCAACATGACATGCCTCTCTGTCGTGTTGTCGTTTTGCCCGGCTGCTGTTACGGTGCTTGTAAGTCGTTGCTTGCTGCTTCGTTGCACTCGTACTATCGTGTGTCAACTAGTCTGTGGGTGCTGTGGGTGCTCTTGCCATGGGTGGTTTTCTTCGTGTATGCTGAGGCTGAGATGCGGATTAATATGGACCAGTCCACCAGCAAGGATTGGGTGGTGTGGGTTGCTCCTGCCTGCATCGCATCATTTCCCCTATCTGGTATCCCGAGAGGGGTGACCTGCATGCATTGGATACAGGCCGGCAAGTGCTCTGGAACGGTGTGCCCAGACTGCAAGTGGCGAGATGCGTGACGAATTGAACAGCCAAGCCGAAAAAAATGGTATTAAGGAAACCCCATAATGCAATTTTTTTTTTCCCCTTCTTCTTTTCGGGGACGATTCGGATAGTTATGAGTAGGACCTACTCGTACATAGTTAACTAGTATGTAAGTATTACGGAAACACAGCAATACTGTCGTGCACGGGCCGCCACTCTCTCGCGTTCGTGGGCTTGCTGCGTTTGCCTTGCAAGGGGTGCAGCCAAAAACGGTCAAAGGGGAGCAGAGAACAATGACGTCGTTTGACGCTGTGTTTCAACCGATGGGGAGACCCTTGTCCGACCCCCCACCCGGGGAGACCACGGAGCACATTATCAACGCAAAAAATGGCCCCAAAAATGCCCCCCCCCCCCCCAAAAAAAAATGCCCCAAAAAAGAAGCCCCAAAAAGAAGCCCAAAAAAAAGAAGCCACGAGGAAAAGAAGACCAAAAAAAGATGGGAACAAGAGATTTACATACCCGTAGTCCTATGTAGCGGTCGGCGGCCGATGTGCTGATCTGCGCGCGGAGGAGCGTGGATCATGGAATATTTCACGGAAGACACCAAGAACGGTTCGAGACCACCAGACAAACGGAAGAGAGAGGGAAAAAAAACCACACAAACACAAACATGGGCGTATTTTGATCCTTGGCTTGGGTTGTTTTGCGCGTGTTCTCTCTTTATGAGTTGTCGCGCTGTAGGAGTAGTATTGTGTTAACAAAAAAAAAAGGTATATCCATCTTGCACAGCCATTTGGACCAATTGGGCTTTGCTGGACCAGCCATGCACGCAGCTGGGCGCACTTCTTTTTATTTAAATGGCGCTGTATTAACCGAGATATCTGCTGTGTTTTTACAATCTCATTGCTGCTCCATTGTCTGCTCCATACACAGGAGCAGACGGCAAAAGTCCCTGATCCTCCCCCTTTTCATTCACCTTCGTATCTTCGCTTCATCTCAGACCCCCCTCCTAATCCCACTTTTCATATCTGTGTCTACTCGTACATTTATTTCAATTGTATATTGTTCCTACTACCATGTCTTACTACGTATACACTTGCAGTACCTTTGTATTTTCTGCAATGTCGGCAGAGGTACGCTCCCTTCCTGCTCCTACGAAAGGGATGCGAGTTGACCCAGGGATAACGGGCAACGACACGCCCTCTCTCCAGACCAGGCCAAAAAAATATGAAAAAAAACTAAGAACTAAAAATCACGGTGGAAAACGTTGGGCAGCACTACTGCAGCATCCCGTTTGGTCTACTATTAGTTAGTTAGCGAGGCTGCTGCACGCCCAAAGATCCACACCCCCCTCTCCATCCGTTGACGAACACGGCGACCGGCAACGTTTTGGGTTTTGGTAACATACATTATTCAGAATTACAACATAGATTTAAAGACACACTCTTCATACCAACTAGTTACTTATTGCATAACTGCATTCCACGGCAGCTTCGTGCTTTCTGCCCATTTGCTAGTTACCGTGTAGTTTTCGTTCTGTTCCGTATTTCCTCTTCAGACACAACACAGGCAAGGCTAGTTCCACACTGATCTCACGTACGAGTATCCCGCTATCCTTCTTGATACGCCTCTAGGTCAAGCTAGAAACAAAACTGTTCGCCTAGCACGGCTGCTCGCTCGCCTCGTAAAATATAGCTCTACCGCAGTACGACCGGTCCGGCTGCACTGTACGGACACTGCTTTTCGTACGACACGACAGTGTGTGTACTTTTTTTTCAGCTGTACTTTTACGTTTTCTCTTCTCTAACAATGTCTCTCTAGCAGGGTGTCTCTTCTGTCCCACCCATTTCTCCCGATCCCTTCCCGTTGACTCGCTTTACCTAGGAATGACGTACCTTTTGGCTGATCTGTCAAGAGACGCCTCAAACAAGGCTGACCAGAGAAAAAGTACGGCTCTCGGACGTGTGAAAGTCCCCAATTGTGTCCCAGATGTGCCTAGTTGTGCTCAGCTGCGTTCGGCATGAAGACTGCATCTTCCGGTTTAACTTGTCCGCCTTTGGGTTTGGCAGACGTATAACATGGAGAATGCAGACAGACACAACGTCAAAGAGAAACAAAATGTAAAAAATAAACATAAAAAAAAAGACTGTACACCCCCGCCCTTGGAAAGACGTAAGGGGGACAGGGCAGCAATGAGTAACTGCCAGTCGGAGAAGGAACAATTGCCTTGTTGCCGTTCGTCGGCTGTTGGGGAAGATGGCCAACGGGGAAACTTTGACCGCATGGCCGGCAGCCCGGTCTGGGTGTCCGTGTATGTAGTATGTGTCTTGACCACACGCAGTGGGTGGAGAGTGACGAGAGCGATGAAAACGGACATCGGCGTAAGGGTTTTGGGGAAAAGACTGAAAGACACATTCACGCCGCAAGAGCTCATCCGCAGCCGCTGTGATCCAGCCAAAGCCTTTTCTCGGTACGCACTTTGTGCTGGTGTTGCTCCCCCTGGCGCTGACAAACAAAGAGAGCAGAGTCCGCCGCCGCTGCCTAGCCTGATCATCCACTTGCGAGTTCGATGGGGCAGATCGCACTCTGGCCAAAGTCTGGGGCTTGCGGCGGTCATCGTCTGTACGCCGTCGACGGGACCGAGTCTTGCTAAGGAAAGACGAACGCTCTTCGAGCCTCCCTCTAGGTCCACCGCTCTAGGGGTCAATCCCTTTAGGAGCAATCCCTTTAGTTCAGACCTCTCTCGATTTGTAGGAATTGCATGCGTCCCACTTCGGCCTTGCAGGGCAAAGCGACAACAGCTCCAGACGCGCCTACACGGCTAGCATCGTCAAGTCTCTCTTTCAACTTCCAACGAACAGTTTTGAGAAACGGGTTGGACTGTCAAGAGTGTGTTTGAAAAAGTGTGCTCCAAAGAAAGAACCAAGCATTTCATTCTGCCTCTGAAAGAGGAAAATAAAAATAATAAAAATAATAAAAATAATGAAAAATAAAAACAAAAATAACGGATGCGCGATAGACGCCTCCAAACCCCCGAACATTTTCATGGCTACCCAGGAAAGAAAACGCCTGCTTGTGAACCCACAGCCGCGGCGGCAGCCGAAGTGCAAGATCTGCCGTCAATCCTTTCTCTTTAGAAATATGATGCACCCAAGGAAATCATAGCGGGCCAGTAGCTCGCTCATTGGCCAAATAATCAACATAGTCCAGGCAAAATCAAAAGGTGGAAAGACAACTGGAAAAATGGACAAGAGAAAGTTAAAGTGAGGTGAGTTGAAGTCTCGAACAGAACACAACACAAGATAGAGCAAATTAAGGCAAAGTAAATTCAAGTGAAATCCACACCAATAAAGAAGATATTCCTGCTATGTAGTATTGCGTGCACGTATTGCACGGCCTGCTGGCCCTACCAAGCAGACTGAAGTGAGTTGCCGTCCTCATATGTTTTGCCTGTGGGTGCGCTCCCCTGCGCTTCCCCTTCCATTGTACCCTGGTCATGAAATTCGTTCGAAGCATGGTTCGGTATTCGACCCTTCATTCGACAATTGCTGCGATTGTTGTTCTAATAGTTTTGGTAATCAAATTTTGTCGCCGTTTTGTTTTCACTTTTGTTTTCGATTCAGATGGAGCTGCCAACGGTTGCAAGGTGTTGCCGCTGAACAGCACGCTGCATGCGACTAACGTTCTCGAGCAATGATTTCCGTTCAGCGTGCAGCTGCTTGCGCTCTTGCTCCAGTGCGTGGATCCGGCGACGGGCTAGGTCGAGAACTTCGGCTTTGCTCATGCGTCGGTCATCAAATTCGCCGTGGCGGGAGCCGTCAGGCCCATCCGGTTGGTTGGCAGGCAAGACGGCCAGGAGCCACTCGAACTGAGCGTTGAGGCGGTTTCGGTATTGCTTCTCGACCACATTGTGGTTTTGGCGAGCACGGCGCTCTTCAGACGTCAACTGGTCGGCTGTGGCGTCCGGCGAGGATGGAGAAGACTCTCCAGAGGGGCTTCCGTCCTCGGGTTTGCCGACAGGTGGCTTAGGCTTGCGGCTGGCAGTCCGAAGCGTGATGTGGTGGTTGCCACCGTGTCCACTGTTTGAGTACTTGACAGAGCCTGCTGACGAGGCGGAAGAAGCAGACGAGACGGACTTGGATTTGACTTCAGAACGCGACCGTGATTTTGTGTGCGTGGCCTTGGTCTTGCCCTTAGACACCTTGGACTTGGCAGCGGCTGAGGCAGCAGACACGGACGGATTCCTCGAGCCCGACCGCGCAGCAGCTGAGACGGCGGCGGCGTCGTCCATGGAAGCAAAAGAACCATTCACGTTGTCAAAGGCATCACTGCCCCAGGCGGCGTGGGGAGTTGTGAGGCTCGTCGGGGACAGCAGATCGTTGTAGGCTGACGGTGTCTCGCTCATTGAACCGGATATGGGCGAGTTGAGTAAGCTGGGAGCGTTGTTGGACCAGTCCATGAATTCGCCCGGAGCTTGAGGGTCGATGAAGCCCGCCTCATAGTGGGCCTCTTTATCATTCAGGTACTCTCCAGGAGTGTACGTCATGTTGGGGAAGCCGTTCTCGGCGCCCCAGACAGAGCCAAAGACATTGGCGGGCGCAGTGGTGTTGGCGGGCTGCTGGAATTGCTGGAAAGATGGCGAGAGCCGTGTTAGCTGTTGGTCTGAAGGCATTTGGTGAGACAGATACGGCAGGGGAAAGAAGAACGAAGAGGAACTCGTAAAGAACGACGCCAATAGAGGGAACCAGAGACGACAAGAAGCGCACAAGATATTAAAAAAAAAGGGAAGAAAAAAAAAAGAAACGAGCACACACACAGAAAATGGACGAATAGAAAGACGACAGCTAAGTAGAAAAGCAGGATGGAAATTCAAAGTGGCCAGACTTATGACGACTCCAACAGGCAGCTTCCATGGAGAAAACCGTTGGTCCATGAAGGAAAAACTGTTGGGGGGGTAGCTATTCCGGGGCAAATAATCAAACACGTCTCATTCCCGAGGGGGGCGATACTGGCCACAAACAGGCTGCGGCCGGTGTAGATCACGTCTAGAGCAGGCAACTGCCATGATTCTGTCGTTCAGGGGTTCGCTGTCGTCTCGTTGGCTGGCTCGATTCTCGATTCCCGTGGAACTGTCCAGAAGGGTCTGCGAGCCCGCCACTCTTTGCAAAACACAGCGGAGGTAATGGGAATAACGAAAACGTAAAGGCCAAAAGTGTAGGATATGGAGATTCTTGGCAAAGTAGCCACTCCTCCATATTTCCACGTTTTTGAGGCTGGAAATTGGCCGGCGATGGCCAGTCTCGACAGGTAAGTACGTGCCAAAACAGCCCGACGCTCCATTGGGGTACCGGGCTGCTGGGACGGAAATTCCCCCTCACAGCAGCCAACGAAGCAGCCCCCAGCGGGTACTGTGCGGCTAGGGGCGCGCGGGGAAAAGGGGGCCAAGGATCACGACCAGAAGATGCCCGGTTAGGCCCTGAGCCGCTCTCGATACAACTTGGCCGTGAGAGCCGACCAGAGGAGCCCAGCAGCCCAAAGAGGGCGCAGATGGGCTAATTCCCGACACTTGCGGGAATTGGAGCTTGCGTCGGCTCCGGACATGTGTGATTGCTGTGCAGAGCTGTGCAGAGCTGTGCAGAGCTGTGCAGAGCTGTAGAGCTGTAGAGCTGTGTTTGGTGGTGTGCTGCGGTGTGCCTGGGCAGGCAGGCAATAGAGAGGCATCTTACCTTCATCACGTCAAAGTCGATATCGTCCTTGAAGTAGCTCGGATTCATGTCGGAATTCATGCTGACTCGCGAGTGCCGGGATACGAAAGTTGGTCCGAGGAGGCAAGCACGGTCCAAGGGGGACAGACAGGGGATCCTCTTGACAATGGGACGTAAGCAACTGCGTCTTTGCGTCTGACTATAGGTGGCGATGAATGGCAAGACACAGGAGAGGACACGGGCGACGCAGGTGTGGTGCAGCTTGACGATGAAGCTGTACACAGTGCTGTGGGATATGAAAACGATCTGGCCGGGTCGACGGCGATAGTAATAGTAGGCGCAGGGTAGGGTTCCAGAAGGCACGGGTTGAAAACGGGTGATGGGGGCACGGGTGATGGGCAGGGGGCTTGCGAGCAGAGTGTCGCCACTGTAGAAGTGCAAGGAACTGTGGTGATAGTTCGGGATCGATCTGGGCGTGGCGTCTGGTGATGCAGCTCCGCGGGCACATGGACAGGCGTTCCTTCTTTATATGTCTGGGGCAGGAGGGCGGGCAGACCGCAGAAGGCAGGAGCGAGGGAGCCCTTGCGAGCGAGACAGCCTGCCGCCGGTCGTCTGGCCGGATACCGCGATTGGCCAATGGCAGGCTGCGGGCGGGGGATGAGGATGGTCGACCCTCTCTTCATCGAGATTAGAGGGGGGCGTTGCTTGAGGGGAGCTCGCTCAGCTTGAGAGAGGGGGGCCTGCGGCCTGACTACGAGGAAACGGCAGCGACGGCCGATCAACGGTGCCGGCGGTCGCACCTTCCTTGCAAATCCGCCAGCGCAGCTAGTGCCGCGCTCAGATAATCGCCTCTCTGGAGATGGTGCCCTTCGAGATTGTGCAGATTCGGTGCTGGCAATCTGAGAATCCCTCCAAACAGCACCGTCGATGCGCCATGACGAAAGCGTGGCGCTCGCGGTACGAGAACCCACCCCGTGTCGCAAGTGGCTCGACGGCGGGCGGCTCCTAATCGCCCCATGTTAAAACAGGCGATATGGCACGACTGGAGACTATGGGCGTGGTGGAGGGGTGAAGGGAGAAGGGGTGTTGGGGTGTTCTTTGTCCATTTCTTTTTTCCTCTTTTTTTTTGCCCATTTTTTCTTTTCCGTTTTCGTAATTTGTCTGGTATTTTCAAGTAGTCTTTGTTTGGCCAGCCCTTTCTGGCCGGTCTGTGCCTAAACTTTGACGGATTTTGGACGGGCTTTCGCCTGGTCTCTGATCTTGTCTCTGCTTGTCTCTGCTTGTAGCGGCCTCTTTGCCCGGCTTTGCGCCTAAACGCTCGCCAGGCCGCCGACTGCTCTCTGGCCGGCCTCTCACTGGCGGTTCTCGTCTTTCTCTGGCCTTGCCTGGCGCGGGCTGGCTGGCCTTTTGCCTGCCCTTGTGGCCCTTGTGGCCCTTGTGGCCCTTGTGGCCCTTGTGGCCCTCCTGTGTGGCCTTTTGTCGTTGTTGCAGTACTTAGTACGAGGATGCGCCTACCCGAACGAGAAGGGAAACAAAGGAAACAACGGAGCCATGGGGAGGGGGGCTCCAGTCCGTCCAGCAAGCTGGCACACCTACATACTACCACAGCATGTACATGGTAACTAACTGCATGCACATCTGCAGGCAAACAAACTTATTACAGGCATGCTCGGGTCGGGGGTTTTCCTGCTCCGACTCGCTGGGCACGACGTTGTTTTTGTGGGCGAGGCGGCCATTAGTGCACCGTTGCGGACGTTGGTCGCGCCTGCCCTGCGGTGCTTTTGGTGAAGGCATGCCCTGTTTGGGTTGGTTGCATAATCCCGCGTGCTGCTAGGGCGTGACGACTGGGCGTCCTTAGTGGGCAGGCACGACACGGCAAAAGTCGGCCACTACACAACCGCGGCCGTCCAAACAGGGAAGGCACGAAGAAGGCCCAAGAAGGTGCCAGGAAGGCCCCAGAATAGCTGTTGGGGCTAGCTGTTGGGGCACCAAGCCAGCCAGGGCCCCAGTAATTCTCTGCAGAGATCGCAGCAGCGACCCATCGGCGGCCGAGTAGCGCCCAAGCAGGGCAGGACCCAAGGAGTGCCAGGGAGGGTCCACAGAGGCACCAATACGGCGGCGATTACTCGTGGCCCTGCACTAGCACACAGACGGCGGCGCAAAAGTGCGGATGCATAACGGATAGTGGAGGGCCACCACAGGTGAGCCCACTAGAGCTCCTGGTGTGGTGCCACTCTGACGCATGTCAAAGCCTGGCCCGGTCTGGAGGGAAGGAGCGGTGCATCGTGGCTGCTCTGACAGCCAGCAACACGGGACATTGGCCTGCAAGCAAACGCGCAGGAGGGTGGGAGACACGCAGTCGCTAGCACTTGCCTTTTTCCCCATCCTATCAACACCCAGCTGGGACGTCATCCCAAAGGCTCGTCAAGTGTCACTTTTTGGGCCTGTCATATCAGGCCAGCCAAAAAGCGACAGCAACACCGCGAGCAACCACGAGAGACTCAAAAAGGGAATAAAGCCCGGGAAAACAATCGCACACGGGCAGACACGGAGCAGGACGAGTAAAAAAACACAAAAAGACGTACCCGTGCCCACGCGAGACCGAAGCGTGGCTGGGCTGCATAGCAGAGATCATATGCAAAAATTGCAGAAATGGAAGAAATGGGCAGCATCGCGGGCTGGGCAGGGCCGCACGACCGCACAACGGACAGCCCGCAGAGTCACAACATCACGGCATCCTGGGGGGCATCTCTCCCTATCAGGCACTTCCTCCAGTAAGATGCTCCCTCTGGCACTCCCTCCCCGGCAAGCGAGCACGACGAGAACACACACCGCGACATTGGTCCAGCACCGGCACTTTTCATACAGCAGCATCCCAGCACGCCAGCGCAGTCCGTCTGCTTCCTGTCTTCCTGGCTAGGAGGTCGCCGAGTTTCTCCCCTTCTCCGACAGGAGCCGGGTTGCCGGCCGCGCTGCTGGGTAGAGGCTTCCAGGGAGGCTGTGGGCTTGGCCTATTGGCCCAGCCTATGAGCACTGCCGAGGCATCTCACGTTGGCCGCCAAATCCAGCAAGCAGGCAAGGCAAGCAGTCCAGTGCCTGCCCGTGGGAGCTTCGGTCGTTGGCTGGGCTTGGCCGAAGCATGACAGGCCAGGCTGCAACACTGTGGCAACACTCTGTTAGCGGCGCTGGCCGCGTCGGCTGCGTTGCGGCTGGCAAAATGTGCAGCCCGTGTTTGGCTCCAACCAACCAAACCAAGGCTCAAGACGCCAGGCCGGCCGAACCCCAGAGCCAGGGAAATGCACACACCGAGACAGAAATGCAGACAAAACAATAGCAAAAAAAAAAAAAAAAAAAATCCCGAGCAAACTGCGCATCTGCAGGATGACCGGCGGGAGCAAGAAATCCCGTGATTTCCTGGCCGTCCTCTGACATACTTCCTCACGTCGCATCGATGATTAACATGGAAATACGGAGCAGCTTCCAGAGCCTCCCCCACATATGCCGAGGATGCGCATTTCGCCCGAGTTGACCACAAGCCAATCTCCGAGACTCGTCCGTGTGCAGAAGAGATCCCGAAGAGTTGCTTAGTATGGCAGCAGAGCACTCCGTGGAATACGCGCAAAAGAAAAACAAAACGAAAAAAGTTCCTCTGGAATGCCTTCCTTTGGTCCATAATTGACTCGTCAACCGTGCCACGGACAGTCTACATAAGGCGGTCGTGGACCTCGCTCGTTGGGCTGCGAACGGCGTCCATTCCGTGGATCAGACATAATATTATCTTAGTTACTGCAATGGGAAAGCGATTGCTCCTCCACCCCACTCCCGAAATGACATGGCCAGCCACCAACCACACCCAAACCCAACTTGCAGGCGGAGTGGTCGCACTATCAACCCCAACTTATGATAGCGGTATTTCGAAGGACGGGAAATGGAAAATCTACACAACCACCGCCGTGGACTGGGCTTACCACAAGAACACGACGGTCTTGTTGACAGGCGAGAGACTGCACGGTTTACTTGCTCCGGGGAGCCAGCGGGGCGCTAGAAGAGGTGCGGCAACCAATGAGCGCAGTCCGTGACAAGGGCCACTAACAAACCTGCAGTCGGTCAGGACTGGTCTCGCCCTGCTGTGCCTTACCGTCTTTGTGCTGGCCCGGGCTTCTCGAGAGCTTTTCAGTTTTTACACTGCCCGCTCCCAAACTACGAGGTCGATCCTGGGCTTGGGTTCGCCTAAGTTTCGATGCCGCATTAGAGCGGTGGCAAGGGCCCGAGCAGGCATTGTCACCGCCTGTGAGCACGCATCTGCACCAGGCCGGAACCGGTATGTCGCCGCTCTCCATGCTGGAACGGCCATTCCTCCATCCTTCCCTCTGTCTTTCACGCGAGACTGACAAGTCATGACCAGACGAGTGACCAGACGGGTGACCAGGCGGGTGATTTCACTGGTGACTGCACGGGTGACTGCACGGGTGACTGCGCTGGTGACCGCACTGGTGACTTGGTGGGTGGCTGTGCCCATGAGCAAGAAAACATGGCGAGCGTGGCAGACATGGCAGGCATACGGACAGGACACCTGGCATTGCAAGTGCCTCATTTGATCAAGGCTTCTTTTTGTCAAAGTACTTGAAGATGGCGGAATCTGCCTGCAGAGCCATCTTGGGTGTTCAGGATCTGCGGTCCTCTCAGGGGCCCCAAGCTTTGGACCCTCTTCCGGTTTGTTTCTACGAGTACACCCTCCTGGCAATGCATGAACAAAGGAATGCCGCGGTAAGCAAAGTCGGTTCGACTCGATATGCGTACTTTTGTATGGCTTTTTTTTTCTTTTCCTTCCGACTGCTCCATCCATCCCTTTTCGGATGCATGGCCAAGTTGCATTACGAGAAGACTGTGGCAAGTTTTCACAAACAGTTGCATTGGGTGTTAGGACCTTACCAGCTCCTGTGGGCCAACGTCTAGGTTCATGAGGAGGCACAAACAAGCGCTCCGATTTTCGCACTCTTCCGTCCTTGTCTCGCCGGCTTCCTGTGTTTAGCCCTCTTGCTAGTCGTGTTGCTTAAGAGAACGCGTCTTTAGCCAACGTAACGACGCGGGCGTGCTGCTGCACGTCGCTTACATCTCACTCGACCGTCGTGAGCTGGTCACGATGAGCTGGTCACGATACGAGCGAGTCGAGACGCAGGAACCAATGTTGGCTTTGGGCTGTCCCAGAACCGAGATGACGCTGATATCGGAGAATCCAAGCCACCTCCATAAAACAGAGGCTGGGAAAGCGGAAAGGGTAAAAGGAGGGGGAGGGGGGAAGGGAGGGGGCGGCGGTGGTCGCTCCTCCCGCGGCCCTGGTTAACTAGCTGGTGCTATTTCTAGGCTGCCGCATCTTCTTCGNGGGGGGGGGGGGGGGGGGGGGGGGGGGGGGGACTCGGCCGGACCGCCTAGGAGGTACATCCGGAGAAGCCCAAGAGAACGGATTGGGTGTGCTCGTGGCCTGTGGCCCACAATACCCGTCCTTGTATAAACCACCCAATGACAGTCCAGCTATCCGAACGGAGCATCTTCCGTCCTTTACAAGTGGCAGGTGTGCGCCGATGCAGACATTTCTTGAGAGGCAGACATGGGATAGAAGTGGGCATTACGCACTCCAGACTTGGAGATCGCCGCAAGGCTATCTCGCTTATTTGTTTGGCACGTTCTTCTCTACAACCCTTATTACACAGCCTCCATTTCGGCAACCTCACCTCGTCTACAATTCACTCCTCGACCTTGTTACGTTGGCCGGCCGTCACAAATTTGAGCGGCCAAACTCGAAAAGAGCAGAGAGCTCGCCGTGCCTGGCGCTATAGCCGATCGGCCTAGTCCAGCCTGAATTAAAGTGTGGCTTAATTTCGGGCTTGGCGGGCATCCAGTCAGCTCCGCCTCGCGACAGCTGTTCAAAAATCCAATCCCGCTCATTTGGCCACAAAATTATGAAATCGCCCGGCAAATTCAGCAACACAGCCCATTGAAAAGTCGGAGCTTGCAATACGACCGATCGAGATGCCTACCCTGGGTTGCTTATAACTAGCGGCTGGCGCATCGCATGATCAATCATTAATTTACGCTGCGTCGTGGCGGCTCCGGTCAGCTCCGGCTTTGTCTCATCGCCGGCAGCTTCAGAGTCAACGCCGGAAGACACGAACCGCACAACGGCGCGGTACGCTCGAGCATTGAATGCAGGGCATTCAGAAAATCCGGGCCCACTGCAATCGCATGCCTCAGCAATTGGCTGCTTGATCCCGGCCAAGAAGTGCAGATTTCGATGTCGAGTGAGAAAAGGCGGCAAAGGACGGCAAGCAAGCGGCACAGGTCGGCAAACTTGAATCGGGGCCGGGCGCCCTTTGCTAATTTTATGGTGCAGGGGATGCGAAAAAGGAAACAAGGACACAAATCGCCGTAAGACGCGACTCTCGATGTCCGGCGCGATGTGGTGCATTACTAACAGTGGCCGGCCGATGTGACTACACAGACGACAACCAGCGTCGACATTCGCTGTTGCCGCCCCGCCTGAAACGCCGATGGCGTCCTGGACGTCCTGGACGGACCAGTAGCAGTGGAAAAGATCACCAACGGCGGTCTAGAACACTCACTCGGCGGCATCAACAGGTTGCTGTGGGACGACAAGGGTGCAATAGTGCGCGGGGATGTCGAGATCGAGCAGGAACAGCTGAGAGAGGATTCATGGCGGCCCTGGGCTAAAGACACGCCCTCTTTCATTGGTTTGTTCCGATGGCCTGTTGGCCGTTTTCGCAACCCGGCTAGCCTGACCTGTTTCCTGTCCCCCTCCCCCCCTTCAACAGCTGACCTTGACTTGATAAGGCTGTTGCTCCAGGTATACAGAAGGCGGAGACGAGGCGGAAACGGGGCGGCAAACCCACATGCAGACCACCAACGGCTCCTGACTCCAAACGATGTGTACACCATGATACGATGAAAGGGTAATGGGTGAGAGGGGAAGATGACGGATTGTAGAAGCTGCAAACGCGGAATATCCAAGTCTGGTGATAAGTCGCATCCAACCCCAACCATTGGCGGACATCCGAGCAATGGGGCGTCGTTTCACCGGAGACACACCCGACGGGCCGATAGAATGGTACTCTGTAACTGATCACAGGAGTTTCGACATCGGGGGGGTCGAAAGAGGGAGGGCACGGGTGAGTATCGGACGTCGGAATCCTAAAAAAACGGCGCCGACTGGCCAGGTAAGCGTTAGCAGCTATTCGTGGGTGTGGGACGGTAAAGGTGTGTTGACTGCAAATCCAAGAGGACCAGGCGTCTCGTGGCTTTGGAACCGCATTGCTCTTTCTGCCAAACAGGGTTTTTAGATGTTGAAGAAAAAAACAGCATCTTCTGAGCTGAACGCAGTTACACGACCCTGTGGTGCAATTTCTTGCATTTTCGCCAGCAGACACCGCCCCTTAATCAGATTGATTGGCGCCATACAACCCAAGAGGGTCTCACAAAGTGCCGCTACGATAGCAGTCCCTGGTGGACCGCCAACCTGGGAGTGTGTGAAAATAGGCACTCGGCTGTTGGGGGAACACTTGCTGAGACCACCATGGCTTCATGGATACCGACTCATGCGGTCTGTGGACTCACCGTTCGTAAGCACGCAAATGCAAATACACGATAGGATCTGCCCCTGGTCTAGACCAGACCGCTGCACTGTGGTAGTTGACATGGGTTCTTCTAATGGAGGCGTCATGAAGTTTTTTCTCTGTCCCCTTGCTTGAGGCCTGGTTGCCAGCAAGCACCCCCCAAAGACCCCCTCTTCTGTAGCTGGACACATTTGCCGAAAGACCGAAGAGGGGAGGTATCACGGATCTGGTCGAATGAGGAGCCAATCCAACTGAAACCCTTACATATCGAAATACGTCTTCTTGTATAGTGTATGAAATGCAGACGAGGGGATCCAGCAGGCCAAAGAGGGTGGAGATATCGGACATAGACTAACCCGCCCAAACGAGGATGCCAGACCGTCAGAGGCATACACTTACGAGTAAACGAAACAGGCATCGTGGCGTTTTGGGCGTTTTAGGGCATTACGGTGCTTTGGGCGCTGAGGCATCGCAGTGGCGAGAGGCGCGTATGTGTTTGATTCTTGTGGACATCTTTCGAAGATGGTAGAACGTTCAAACTTTTGTCTGAATGTTGGGGGAGTTGTGCGCTCCCACACCCCTCCACATCCAAGGGTGATTTGGAGGAGAGACTATAGCGGCGTGTTCTCTTCTCACTGATGATCCGGGTTGATCACATCTTTGGTATTCGCGATGTATGCTCGAGTTTCTTGGTGCCGTGGTATGTCCTACTGTTGCTTGATGAAGGCCTGAGAAAATTGCCGAGTCGGACCATGGTCGCGTAGACTGGTAAAAGAAATATAGAAGGAAGTAGTGGGTGGCTGGTTGTTCTACCCTCTCCGGTGATCTTTGCATGGTGAGACTTTAGCAGTGCCCTTGGCTTGTATTGCCCGGTAGTGGGAGTCCGCCGCGTTCCACGTAGTTCTGTTGTAGGAATACTTCTACCGGGCTCTACTGCATTCGGCCTCACTGCTTGGCACCATCGACACTTTTGCCACAAATTATGACATTCCGAGAAAAATCCCGCAACGAAGAGAATTCCAGTTTGTGTTCGGGGTTGCCAGCAAGATGCCAACCACTGTGACCCTATAGATGGAAGGTGAATGGACCACATTCTATCATGTTCTTTGTCTAGCAGTATTTTGCTTCCGCCTTTCCGCGGCAAAGGCGAGTAGGAAAAAGAAACCCCGGACAGAGCCAGACACCGATGGCGAAAGAAAGGATCCTCTTCCATCAAATACCGGCCATGAGATTGTAAGTTTGATGGGGATTTATATTTTCCACCCTACCGGCTAACAATATAGAACTTAACCCAAGATGCCGTCCAGAAAACAGATGCCTCCGAGATTCTATACAAGGCTCCCTCTTCGCCCGTTTGAATCGAACCGACCTGGATTTCTTGCACATTCCACAGCAGAATACACATCAATACAACAATAGCATGGCTATGCGAGTTATCAAGTCCCGATGCCTGCTTGCGGATTCTTGAGGTCGACTTGCCGACCATGAACGAAGTGCCTCAAGCCACCGTACCCCATTCCGGCATCCACAACATGACCACGATCCTATGTCCCCATGCCCAAATGGCACCGAAAACCATCCCCAAACATGCATAGAACAAACAGAAGGCTGTCGAGTGTTGCCAGAGACTGTGAATGAAGGGTGACTGGTTGCCATTGATTCGGTAGGACAATAGATTTACTTGTCGTTCCGTGGCTATAGGACAAGGCTGTCGATCATTATCTATGACCATATGTCCTCTTAGCATGCTGGCACACACTCACAACACTATTTATAATCGTTGATTGATACTGACAATGAAGCAAAATGGTGCAATAGGTCTCCCTTTCTCGACTGGCACAGTTGGCTGATTGAGTTTCGTCCCCGTATCCCTATACCAACAAAACCAACCCCTTATTTCCTTCGACGCCAACATCGCGGCTTCAGCACACCAGCATTGGTTTCCTACCGTCCAAACATGAGCAACACGAGAGAAGACACACACACACACACACACACACACATAGATAAAACTATCTTCAAGGGGAATATAGTCTTACTCTCAAAACAACATGCTGACGCTCTGTCCAATACAAGTTGATCACGGATCCGACAAATGTTTGCCCAAATAGAACGCAACCAACTCGCGTCGCCACGACCCAGAGACTTCTCAGCTACAGCCACAAGATAATTAAACAACGGCACATGCTATGTGGCCAAGAACGCATATTCCGAAGACGATAGACCTATGTGGACAACATCCTTTCCTTTCTGAACCCCCCTTATCCTCCAACAATAGTCACGTGACTACATGTCCTGTGTGAGAGCCACCTTACTTTGATGTTGCCCATCATCGGCACAACCCAAGACCAGGAAGGGAACATTCAAACTGAGCATCTGGAACGACACATGACCATGGGAGTGTGCATTACAAAGACTCTTCTTGGCTCATTGGCTGCAGGAACCGGGACCGAAGACCGTTGGGTTGGGCGACCCAAACAAGGATGTGTTGCGCATGGCGGGCAAAGAGATACGCAAGACTATACAATGTTTCCCGGGATGGATGCATGGCCCACGTGGCATTGTGGTGGGATCTCATGTTCCTTTCACCTTGTCGATCTCTCGTATCCTCCAATTGAGAATAACCGACGCCGTGGACACGCGAGTGGCCGCCCGATGACCTGCAGCCAAGTGGCTGATCCTCCCGACGACGGGACTTACGGGAGAAGGAGACAAAAAAAAAGAAAGGCTTGGCCTGCCCGTCTTGACGTTGCGTTGCATTTTCTTTCGGCCTGCGGGACCTAAGGGCTTCCCGAAGCCACTACGCTCACCCGGTTACCGGCCGTGGCGTACATATACATGCATGCCCGACATCCATCAGGTGACATTCTGACCACCTCTGCCAACGCGGCATCCCCCCCGAGAGGGAAATTGAAAGCCACCAGGCGTGCTCTTCTCGCATGACGTGCGTCATTATGCAAACGAAAAGAAAAAGAAAAAAAAGATTTGGGGAAATGGTGATTGGCTCTTGGGTGGCGGTCAGCAAAGAGAGAAACGGGGCCGAGGACGAGGAGGGAGCAGAAAAACCGATGCCATGGCGGGCGAAGGCACCTGATCGCGCCAGAGCGCGCTAGAGCCTGCATTCCAGGAGCTGAGGATGAGGGCGTGGAGGGGCCGGTAAGTGTAGGCAAGCAGGGAGAGGACAGAAAGAGAGAGAGAGAGAGAGAGAGAGAAAGAGAGAGAAACAGGAGCAAGAACGACCGCCCATTCAACGTGACTGGCGTTTTTGGTTCTATCTGCTTTTCTCCCACACAAAATGGTCCCAATGACTGTTGTGGGTATGCCCGAAACGCAGATACATTCGCATTCGTGATTTTCCTTTCTAACGAATGATATGCCAAAAACAAATAAATAAAAAAGACCAGATGCCCACCAACATGCGCCGGCCCCAGGATAAAAGTTTCCCTGCGTTTGTTTGTTTTTTTACCCGCTGCGTATGAACATAAAAGAAGATGCTTCCCCTCCATTTCTGATCGTCTCTTTTTTGTCTTTGAAAGATCTTTTTTTTTGGTCCTGTTTTCGTACCGGGATTTTCATTTGTCTGAACCCTTTTTTATTTGCTCTCTTTCTTTTTTTTTTTTGTCTCGAACGTTTGTCCCCCAACGCCCGCCTGCCTATTCACGCTGCAGCACGACCACCAGACCCATGATGCCCAGCATCACCGTCTTCAGCCATGGGTGCTCTGTCAGCATAATGGTGACGTAGCCGGCAAACGGCACGTAGGCCACCACGCTGCCGACAATGTCTTTCCGCTCGAGGTAGTCTTGGCCGCGGGCGTACAGGTCGGTGTCGTCGGCCACGTTGTTGTCGCCTTTGGTGAGGAGTTTGGCGTGGGCCCTAGGAGGAGCGGTTAGCTGTGTACCTGGGTGTACTTGACCCGGGGTTCCCCTCCTGCCTACCCGGTCCCAAACTTGCGGACGATGCGGTGGACAATGGGAATGTCCTTGCCGTTGACGTTGTACACGACGACCTCGCCGACGTCGGACTCTTGGAAGAGGTTGCGGTTCCAGAGGAAGAGCAGGTCGCCGCGCTGGAAGGCGGGCTCCATGGAGCCCGAGAGGACGACGACGATGGGTGAGGACGAGTCGGTGACGACGCAGAGGCCTTTCCAGATCTGGGGACGAGAAGCGTGCGCAAACACGCGCAGTTCGTCAGCTTCATGCCAATCTTTTTTTTTTTCTCTTTTCTTTTCTCGGGGAGAAGACTCCTCGTTGCTCTTCCGGACACGCCCTCTTCTCCTCAAAAACTCACCATGAAGGCCGTGGACAGGATCAGGCCAAAGTTGAGCAGCTGGGAGGCCAGCTGCCTGGGGTTGCCGGCGACCGCGAACATGGTGGGAACGTCAATGGGCGTGTTGTCGTGGATGGGTTGGCGTAGCAGTATTGACAGTGTCCTCGTGTCCTCGTGGTGTCGTGGACGGTGGTGCGGCGTCGGCGTCGTCGTTGTCGTCAGTGGAGTTTTGCGGGAAAGGCCAGGGAAAGCTCAGAGGACAGCTTTCGAGACCGCGTGTGCCACACTTTGTGGCGACAGCTTGTGATTGGCCAAGGGTTGTGAAAGTGGATTCTTGCAACGGGTGAAACTGGCCGCCGCTGTACTATGTACTCGCAGGGGCGGCTCCAGCGGTGCTAGAGAAAACGGCTTCCAGGGCGGGAAGGTTGTTTCCCGTTTGCTGTTTCCTTAACACTAGTTAGCCCGCCCGTTGTAAGACACAAACAGCGCTGTGAAATTTCTCACAGGAGGCTCACAGTCAAAATAGAATCGTCCACGTCACCTGCTCCCAACCCCCAGTCCACATAATTTTAACCTTATTCGGGCGCCTCGATCAGTCACAGCACCCGATGATTACGACGACCATGTGGCTATTTGGTTCCCGAATCGATCAAGGCTGTTTTTTTCTTTTCTTCTTCTTTGGTGCGGGGATGGAAAGGCGTGCCGCGTCCAAGACGATGACTCCCAGAAAAGGTCCTCGTCAGTGAGAATGTTCACGGTGGAGCCAGCCCTGGAAGACTCCCTCCCTCCGATCGCAATACCGTCTGGTCGGTACCGACCAGGGAGAGAGTGTGGGCTTCTGTGGGGTGTCTGGCCAGCATGCGACCGTGGTCTCGCTCACGGCATTGGCTGGTCGCGTGCAGGACGACGACCCCTGCGCAGTCCTGCGCACCACGGCGCGCTGGATTGGAAGCCTGCGAGGCAGTGCATGAAATGGAATCTCCAGAAATTGGGTTCCAGAAACCGGGCCTTCCAGAAACTGGGCTTTCCAGAAAGTGGGCGATCGACCCTTGCTTGCCGGTCTTCCTCTGATGGAATTGGCGAGATTGGCAGCGTCGACGAGATGGAAAGCCTCGGAAAGAGACAGCAGAGAGGCTTCAGAGAAGAGGCGGTTTCTCGGGCAGCAACCGTCTCGGTCGGCCGAATCTCACACGTTAGGCTGGGCTAAATAAAAATCCAGATCCTGGCGGAGTGATGCGGGATGGAGCGTGAGACGGCGCACCCATGGGCGCTTCGTCCAATGCGCGCCCTTCACCAACCAAACCAACCACTCGACCACTCGACCACTCAACCACTCAACCACTCAACCACACCCCCGCCTAGGCAGACACGCCAACGTTGCAGCGACGCTCTGGGCCATACAAGAGTCGCGATTCGCTGTCACGGGCGGATCACAGACGGCGACGCCTCATTCGGCTGAGCACACACGCCCTGTTTTGGGTGGTGGTGCAGCTGGCCTGCTTGCCGTATATATACATCATACACCCCCCCCTCAGCTCTCCTCCTACTCCTCTCTTTTTTTCTCCCTCCCCCCCCCAACACGCATCCAAAAGGGCCGCAAAGGTATATTATAGGATTATCTCCAGCCGTTCGTTCAAGTCTCTCCCCTTGAAGGTTTTCCTACCCGGGCCCCTGTCAATTTCTTGGTTTTCCTTTGTTGTGCGTCACGTTCATTCCCTCCTTTTTTTCTTTCTTTTTTTCCTTTTCCCCTCCTCTCTGGTCGCTCTTTATTCCCTTTTTTTTCCCTCCCCTTTGTCACGATCCTTGTTTGCGTCCTTTGTCGCTTGTTCGCTCGCTATTTTTGACAAATACTCCCGGATCGCATACACGACAACAAACCAAAAAAAAAAGGACGCCTTTTCCCACCGTCGATTGTCCGAACATCTAGCTCTAAAACTCTCGATTCATTTCCACCGACAACCATGTTCAAGCGTGCGTTCCGGCCCGGTGCTCCGGCTGCGGACCCGCAACACCGCGTGGACAAGTCGGCGAGGCTGATGAAGCGGAACGGTGGAGGAGGCAGCGGACCAGGAGGAGGAGCAGGAGGAGCAGGAGGAGCGGCGGCCCATGGGTCTTCGTTCCGGGAGGCCCAGAAGCTGTCCAGACTGCAGCGATCGCTCTCCCAGCGCATCGACGGTGGCGGTGGCGGCGTCGACGAGGTGCTGATGGCGGACGGGCCGGCCAAGCAGCCGCCCGTGGTGGCGCCGTCGCCCATCGTGACGCTCACTGTCGGCCGGGAGGGCCGGCTGTTTGCCGCGCACGAGGACGTGCTGTGCCAGAGTCCCTTTTTCGAGGCGCTCTGCCGACGCAGCCCGTTTGTCGGCCGCGGCGTGCAGCCCAGCTACAAGACCAGTCCCGGCTCGCCCGGCTCGCCCGGGCTCAATGGCAAGCGGATCATCCTGCCGGACGAGGAGCCGGAAGTTTTCTCCGCGGTTCTGGAGTACCTCTACAAGGGTGACTACTATCCTCGCTTGTTGCACAACAAGCACCGCAACTCTTGGGAGCTCGAGGACTCCGCCGCGAACCCGAGCCACCACCAGCAGCGGGGGCCGGGGATGATGCCAACGCCCGAGGCATCTCCCGATCTCCACCACCACAACCACCACAAGCACTCCCCTGCTGCAGGTGGCTCATCATCACCACACTCACCGCAGGTGGCTGCCGCCGTCGAGGCCACCGTGTACCTGTCCAGCGTGGGCCAGCACCTGCTGCGGGACACCGTCATCTACTGTGCGGCGGACCGGTACGGGCTCGAGGAGCTCAAGCGCCTGGCCCTGCGCAAGCAGGGGCTGCAGAGCGGCATTGATGTCGGCACCATTCTGCGGAGCGCCCAGTACTGCTACGCCCACACCCCCGACTCGGACAGCCGCCTGCGCGCCCACTACTTGGCCCTGATCATCCGCTGCCGCAAGACCTTCAAGCGCAGCGGCACCATGCAGGCCGAGATGGAGAAGGGTGGAGAGGGCGGCAAGTTGTTCTTTGACCTGTTTGTCGCCTTGTGCAACCACCTCGACGACGTCATCGACGCGTCCAATGCCCGGACGCCACGGACGATCTGAAGAGGTGTCAACTGAGAATAGGATGGAACTATTGTGATACATCCTGTTCTTCCCATCAAGACGACTACTCTCCACGACAAATTTGATACTTTTTTTCCCCTTTCAAACAACAGGTTTCCAGGCATGTCTAATTTCAGCACATGGAAACTTTGACAAAAAAAAAATGCAACTCTCACTCACCAGAAAGAAAAAAAAAACACATTCTCAATTTAGGCCGGAAATGCCTTGGATTCAACAGTCGGTCCTTTCGGAGTTTTTTTCTTCACATGCTTTCTGTTTTTATGATTTTCAGCGAACTTGGGGTCTTGGGCTGGGATATACCACGGGGGGGACACAAAGGGAATGCTATTTATCTGGACAACAGCAGGGTTTAATATTCTGGGTCCAAGCCGGGTTCACAACAGTTTTTGGGGTTTCCCCATTTGTTTTTGCCGTGGGTTTCAACCTTGTTTTCGCACCGACATCGAGCTTTTGTTTCCCGGGGAAACCACTTTCAAAGGGGAACAATTTTGATTTTCTTGCATTTGTTTTAATCATTTCCTTATTCTTCGCTTGCAGCTCCCGACAAACCTGGAAAACAAAACACCGCCACTCCCTATCCGGAAATCACATCTCAACCAGATTTTAGATTCCAGAATGCATTTCGACAAATACCACGGGGATGGGGCACCAAAAAAAAGAAGAAGATGGACGAGAGAAAAAAACTGAAGGGTTTGTCATCAGATTGAAAAAACACTACTTTTATTGGGGAGTCATTTGCTTGCGATTGTCTTCGCGATGTTTTGGGGAGTTGTTCTTTCTGCTTATTCTGATGATGATATGACACTTTCTGCTTTTTTTGTCCTTCCTATTCTTTGTTTTCTTGCTCTTGTTCCTTTTTGTCTCTGCATTTGGTTTTCATCTTTATCTGTTTTGTGCTTTTCATTGGGGTTTGCACAGTTCGTTGTCTATGTGCTTTTGTCGAGGGTGAGAGGGTTGGGATTGACTATTTCTCTGCTTGGAAAGTTCCTTTATTTGATTTTGGTTTTTTTTCCCCGCGGCATTTGCGTTGACATGTTTGGTTGCGGAACAAAAGGAAGAGACTCCCCCCAAAGGGAAGAGGAGCTTCCATGACTGTTCCGTGCTATCGTACCCTTTTATTGCCTTGCCGCTGCCTTTTTTTTTATCATTCCCTCCTCACCGGAATCCTCACTCTCCCCTTGTTTTTTTCGCTGTTCATGACCAGAAAGCGGAAAACTCTCGTCGTTCTTACTGCCTTGCTCTTTTCCCCCAATTTTTTTTCTTCCTCTCGGGGTTGTCAGTTCTCGTTTTTTTTTTCTCTTTTCTATGAAAACAAAAAAACGACAAAAAGAACCTACCATGTTGCCTCCCTGGACGGAACCCTTTTTTCTCTTTTGTTCTCCCCATTTCCCCTGATCTCGGGGGGTTTCTCCCTGGAAATTTTCCTACTTTTCCCCCTTCCTGTTTTCTCTCTCTCCTTTTTTTTCTCACTTGGCTGGATCTGGTTTGTCCCCTTGAGCTTGCAGGTCTTGATGGCTGGCTTAGTTTTCATTTGGACTTTTATCCATGAGGAAGGTGAAAAAAAAACTGGAACTATGAGAAAGGAACAGGATATTTCAAAGAAGAGGTGGCAAGGAAATAGGAGAACAACCCCCCAAGGGTTGATCTCAAAACAGGAGAACAGAAAGGCTGAAGGGTTTCTGGAAGAATCAGCTTGACGCCCTTCTAAACTGAAAGACAAAAACATCATCACCTAGATTGTTTTTTTTTCCCTGTTCCTCACAGCCAAGCAGAAACAAAAAAAAAACAATATACCCACCCTTCATCCAAAGAAAAACCCTCCCAAAAAAATCCAAAAAAAACCACGCATTTTCCCCTTTTGCAAACAGACAAAAAACAAAAGACGGAAAAAGAAGAAAGGGAAGCAACACAATTTGTCACAACCCCCCGTTGTCTGACCTTCTTCTTTTTGTCCGTCTTTTGGCCCACTTTGTCGCACCTTTCGGCGTTGCCTGCTTCCCGTTTTGTTGTCACTTGTTCCATCAACGAAAAGAAAAAACCCAATCTCCTGAAAAAAAAAAGACAAATCCCACAAGCCCACCTCAGATTGGAAAACACAACAACCCGCCTCTACCCCCCCAGCCAAGACGCTTTTTTACGAGACACGAACCACACGAAAGTCTTTTTGTGTGCGCTCCCTGGTCTGCTTGACTGCAGTTACTGGAGAGACACACACAAAAACAAACCAAATGATAATACACTCCCATTATTTTTCCTTTGTCAGATAGAAAAGAACAAAAAAAAAGGCCCAAAAAAGCCCCAGAAAATAAAAGAAAATACCAAACTGTTTATAAAACACATCAACAAAACGAGGTGGTCGATTTATGACGTGTGTTTCTGTGCTGGGTGACCACACTCCCGACAGAGAACCGTTGACTCTACACAACAAATCACATGGGTTCGAGCTTGGTTGTTTCTTACCCTTGCATTGGAATCATATGGTCCGATCAGCTTTGGCCTATCGGGTTTCCAATTAATCTTATTCTTATTCTTTTCCTCTCTCTTTTTTTTTGTATTTTAGACAGACACAGACGTGTTTTATATCGCAATATAAGAGATTCGGCCACCTCAATATTTGTTGACGTTGATGCTGGTGGTCTCTAACGGAGATCCAAGGGCGACCAAAAAAAAAACCAGCCTAATGCAATAAATTCAATTGCTTCCCCCTCCATTCGAACACGGATGCCCGGGCGTGACCCAGCCACATCACGTGTTCTGAGTCACTTCTCCGCCCATTTTTTTTGTGCCCGCCGCCACACCCACTGGACCACTCGCCCACATTTGGGAGGGGGAGAGACCCGCGATTTGGTGCGCTCGTCCCCCACCAATGCAAACGAGAAAATTCTGTGACCATTTGGTTCGGTCGTGTATATCTCTTCCTCTTGGGAAATCTTTCCCTCTTTTTTTCTTATCCACCACCACCACCAAAACAGCTAATCGCGATTCCGACTTACACGAGACGCGAAGCAACATCTGAACGACAACTACGCAATCCAAAAAAAAAGAGACATTCTTGGGGGGGGGGGAACCAAAGTCCTCTTACGACGATGGAGGCCGTCTGTCCTTGAATTTTTTTTTCTTTTTCTTTTCTTGTTCTTCGCCCAAGTGTAAACCTAATACGAGACCACAACCCCGAGCCGACAAACGACTTCGACATGTCCTCCCTCACGACGCTCCCGAAAAAGTTCGCGTCGGGCGGCCACCAGATCCGCCCGCGCGGCGCCCAGAGAGTCAACCCCATCAAGGCCATCCAGGACCGCGAATGGCGCCGCAGGCAGATGGCCGCCCAGGCGGCGGCCAGCCGCGACAACAACGGCGGCGGCCGCGGCCCACCCAGCGAAGCCGGCTCGCCGCCACCGCCACCGCCGCCGACAAGCACCACACCGGCATCGGCCTCCGGCGGACCGCCGCGGGCCGGCGGCGCGGCGGCGTCGTCCCGGCTGCAGTGCCCCAACAAGGCGTGCAAGAACCCGAACGTCGTGGACGGGACGTGCCGGACGTGTGGCCGCGTGGCGGACGACAGCAACATTGTGGCCGAGGTGTCGTTTGGCGAGAACGCGCAGGGCGCGGCGGTGGTGCAGGGCAGCTTCCTGAGCCACGACCAGGGCGGGATCCGGCCGATGGCGGGCATCGGCCACCGGCGCGTGGCCGGCAACGGGTCGGCCGAGGCGCGCGAGCGCACGCTGCGGGAGGCGCGGCTGCTGATGACGGGCTACGCGCACCAGCTGCACATCCCCGAGCACACCGTCACCGTCGGCTTCCAGTACTACAAGCTGGCCTCGGGCGCCAACTTTGTGCAGGGCCGCAAGATCCAGAACGTCGTCGCCGTCTGTCTGTACGCGGCCTGCCGCAAGTCGACCGAGGCGAACCCGTGCAAGATCATGCTGATCGACCTGGCGGACCTGGTCAAGGAGGAGGTGTTCTTTCTCGGACGCACGTTCAAGAAACTGCTGCAGACCATCGAGGTCGCCGCCCGCGACGTCCAGCCCATCTACGTCGAGGACCTCATCTTCCGCTTCGCCTCCAAGCTCGAGTTCGACACCATGACCAACAAGGTGGCCGAGACGGCCGTCCGGCTCGTCCAGCGCATGGACCGCGACTGGATCGTCATGGGCCGCCGCCCCGCCGGCATCTGCGGCGCCTGCCTCATCATGGCCGCCCGCATGTACAACTTCCGCCGCACCGTCCGCGAGGTCGTCTACATCGCCAAGGTCACCATGGCCACGCTGCAGCTGCGGCTCGACGAGTTCAAGGAGCTGCCGTCCGCCAAGATGACCGTCGAAGAGTTTCTCGCCCAGGACTTCCTCTCCGAGGAGTTCGACCCGCCCTCCATCTACAAAAAGTCCGCCGAGTACCAGGCCAAGCTGCAGGAGCGCAAGCGGGCCCTCAAGCGGAAGCGCGGCGGCAGTTCTGCGGCCAGCAACACGGGCAGCAACACGGGCAGCACAGGCAGCGCAGGCAGCGACAACAACGCCGTCGCGGGCACGCCGGCCGCGCTGGCACCGCCGGCCCCGGCACCCGCCCATGCCGAGCGGCAACCACAGCCGCGCACCGTGGATGCCGATGGCTTTGTCGTGCCGGCTGTCCCCTCACAGCGGAAGGACCAGTCGTCGGCCGCCACGCCGACCGGAACGGCGCGCCCCGCCCCCGACGACCAGAGCATCATCGAGCAGGGCCTGGGAGGAGCAGAGGGGGACGACCAGCTCGATGCTCTGGCGGCAGAATTCGGTGGCGGCGAAGCCTCCCCTACGGGCACAGGCCCCGAAGTAGTAGCGGCAGCAGCAGCAGCAGCAGCAGCAAGAACAGGAGCATCATCTGGCTCGCCTTCCGTGGACGCTGTCCCGGCCGGACCACCGGCCAAGCGCCGCCGCGGCCCCGACGGCTCGTCCTGCCGCACCCTGCCCGCCAACAACAGCAACCGAAGAAACAATGGCGGCGACCTGCAGGAGCCCGACTACGTGGACGACGAGTGGCGCGCCGACGAAGAGAACCTCGAGCTGGAAATGACCGAAGCCATCAACTCGCCCGGCTGTCTCGAGCATGCGCGTGCATTTGCGAATGCCGAACAGCGCGCACAACTGATTATGATGGGCAATGGGTCGTCATCGTCTGGAGCCGCGACTGCCACGACCACAGCAGCAGCAGCAGCAGCAGCCGGAACAGAAGGGACGGCCTCCGCCGATGGTAGCGTGCCTGGCGCTGCTCCCGCCACCACCACGGGCGGCGGCGTCTCGGAAAGCCCCGAGATCGGGGAGGACGAGTTCAAGGACGACCTCGAGGTGCAGTTCTGCCTGCTGTCCGAGGAGGAGGCGGCGGCCAAGGAGAAGATCTGGATGAACGAGAACCGGGCGTACCTGCGGATGCGGCAAGAAAAGGAGTTCCGGGCCAAGATTGCCGCCGCGCACGGCGGCAAGAAGCAGACCCGGCGGCGGCACCGCAAGCCGCGGATCGGCGAGGGCCAGAGCGGCCCGGCGTCGACGCCCGGCGAGGCGGCCGTGGAGGCGATGGAGCGCCGCGGGTTTTCGAAGCGGATCAACTACGACGCCATGCGGCGGATGCTGGACCGGCCAGGCACCGGCGCCGGGTCGTCGGGATCGGCGACGGCCGCGCGCAGCAGCCGGGCCGAGTCGGCGTCTGTGTTGAGCGAGTACACGTACAGCCGGGCCGGCAGCTCGGCGGGCAGTGTGCTGGGCGATGCGGAAGTCGAAGAAGTCGAAGAAGAAGACGAAGACGGAGGCGGGCCCGTCTATGACGAAGAGGAAGAAGAGCAGGAGATTGATCCGTTTGCCGAGGACGACCCCGTCGAGGACGACGACGAAGAGCCGTACGACGACGAGTGATCTTTGTGAACAGGGTGCACACAATCGATACCCATCGCGCTCTTGTTTTCTGTTTTCTGTTTTCTGTTGTAGTTGTACGTGTCCCTACAGGGCTGCCCGTGTACTGTTTAGCATGAAGCCGCCTTGGCTCATTAGGATAGCATGTTTTGCCAGAACCAGCAGGATAGTAGCAGCATAGCAAGATGGGAGGACAGCCACAACGAAATGCCAAAAAATTCTATACACAGCCTGCTCAGCAGAATAAGCTACCGACGACAGTCCATGCGAGGAATGTCCATATTATAAGTCAGCATGGTTGCATTGCGTAGATCTAGACTGGGCTTCGATCATCTTGCAGGTGTCCTCTGTTGCCAGTCTCTGGTGCCCTGAAAAGCGGTAGTCCCTGCCTGCAGCGAGCCTGACGGCCCACGTGGTCGGCTGCGTTTCACGTTGCTTGTCCCGCCCGCAGATTGCTCGTGCAGTGCATGCACTGGATATGCAAAGAAGACCCCAGTCGTACTATGCAATTCAGTTGACGCACCCGTGTTCATGCAAGACAGGCTTGAAGGCGTGTGGGGCGTTGGAGGCTCTGAGAGGCCCCAAGTCGCCGTGCCCACTTTTCGCATGGCCTTTTCAAAAGAGTTGCGTGTAAGTCGCACGGCCGGATCTTCCCAAATCGAAGCGCGGAATGGCCCAGGATCATTCATTTCTTCCCCTCCCTGCCAGTCATTCCATACTCCGCGTATTGACTAGTTAAGATTGGCCCTCCGTGCTTCTGGCCCAGACCAATTCCTCCCAGCGCCCGCCAATTGGCAGGGACCCAATGTAAAAGGTCTTGGCAGACACACTCTCTGCTGTTATCTACCATTAGCATCAACCTTGGTCATTCTCACGCTTGCAGGGATATGCGTGCCCGTGTGGCCACCCACACACCCTTTGCCCCCAGGTGGCCAACCAGCGTCCACTCCACCGGGGCTTCCGTATTGAGCAGCACTAAAAGCGCTGGTTTGCGCCGACGAGTCTTGTTTTCCCTGCTGTGGTGTCGTATTTGGCTGCGTAATCGTACTCGAACTTTCCAGCTCCACTCGTTGTCTGCTGGCACTTCCACACACACACGGCTCGACACACACAGAGGTGAAGTACCATTTGCTTTTTCCCGCCAGGGAGCTTGGTCCCTGCTTCGCCTTCCCAGAAGGTCTCCGTTTTTCTGGGCCTGCTTTCTTCTTCCGTCGTTGATTGTTCTCGAACCACCTCCTCGTCTTTTGTCCTCGTCTTTTGTGTCGCAAACTCTTTCCACGAACACACACACACACACACACTCGCTCTCTTCTTCAACTTCAACAACTTTCCATCTGTTGTCTGCCTTCAAAACCACTGTCGCCCTGCGTGCCTCCCCCCACTCGTTTTTGGAGGCTTTGCATTTTTGCCCGGCTGTGTGCATTCGCGCCCTCTGTTGATTTTTTTTTTCTTGGCTGGCCCCAACATAGCAGCAAATATAAAAAAAGTCCTTGTTAGTCGGGCCCCCAGCGCTCTCCGGCACGGCCTGACGCGCGGCCGAACCCCCGACCGCTAAGAATCGAAGCATTCGACCACAACAACTTACCAAGGCTCGCATTTGCTTGTTCGAGCCTTCAACAACAACATTTGTCTTTCGTTTCACGTCTCGCGACGACGCTTGCTTTCTCCCGGGTTTTTTTTTGTTCTTTTTTTCTTTGGTTTACAGACGTGGTTGGATACCTCGCTGTTTCCGTTTTCAGTCTCTCGTTTTGTCATTCGCTTTTGTTCTTTGATCTGTTCTCTGTTTCCTTGTTTTTTTTCATCGCTTCTCATTTCGTCTCTCGTCCCTTGCGCGTGGACAGTCGTTCGTTGCACAGATGACCACCCAACAACACAACCGCTGAGATGTCCCGTCCCCGAGGTGGACTTGACGGAGATGCGATCCGCGAAGATGACGCTGGCTCGCCCACGGGCCCAGGACACGACGAGAAGCATTCTGGTGTCCACCAAGGCGGCCTGCAGCTAGACCGGCGCCAAAGCCAACAGCGGACCGACCAGCAAGCCCAGCAGCAGCAGCAACAGCGGCAGACTGCCCAGAAACGCAGCACGCCGGGAAAAGCTGCCGATGTCGCGCGCCATTGGTATCGTCGCCTTGTTTTCGACATCCTCCTGCGACGCACCGTCCTGCCGGCCTCCAAGGACGGCCGCCATATTCCTCTGAACCTTGCCGAAGATTCCGCGCGCCCACCCCACCTGATCGACGAGCGCCGGGGCAATGGCTACCTCTTCAACGCGATCCGAACGTCCCGTTATACTGTGATCGACTTCATCCCCAAGCAACTGTTCTTCCAGTTCACCCGATTGGGCAACTTCTACTTCCTTTGTGTCGGCATCCCTCAGATGATCCCGGGCATTAGCACCACGGGCAACTACACCACCATCCTCCCACTGCTGTTCTTTGTTCTCTTGACAATCGTCAAAGAGGGCTATGACGATTACAAGCGCCATCGCCTGGACAATGTCGAGAACGCCTGTGGCGTAACCGTTCTGCGCCGCGAAGGTGAAAATGCTTTTTTTGTCGGACTGTCTTGGAGCGAGAGAATCAGGTCCTGGCTTCTCCTGCTGTTTCAGTTCTTGTATGGACATGTAGCCCGGCTCTGCGGTAAAGAGCGCGCTGGCAATCGCGAGAAGGGGAAGGAACCAGAGGAGGCCGTGGTGGACGAAGAAGGAAGCCAGGGGTTCTGCTGGAAGCGGGCGCAGTGGCGCAACCTCCACGTGGGAGACATTGTGAAGCTGTCACGCGACGAGGATGTGCCGGCCGACCTGGTGCTTCTGTACGCCAATGGCGAGGGCGGCCTAGCCTATGTGGAAACCATGGCCCTCGACGGCGAGACCAACCTCAAGAGCCGGCAGGTGCCTGCGCCTCTCGTCGGCCGCTGTGCCGATATCGATGGCCTCGTTTCTTGTTCCGCCCACTTTGTCGTCGAAGACCCGAACCCCGACCTGTACCGATTCGAGGGACGCATGACCGTTGGAGACGAGACGCTCCCCCTCAGCTCGGCCGAGGTCATATACCGCGGCAGCACCATGCGCAATACCCAATGCACCATCGGCCTCGTCATCAACACCGGCGAGGAGTGCAAGAGCCGCATGAACGCCAATCGCCATCCAAGCGCTAAGAAGCCTGCCCTGGAGCGCGTTTCCAACAGCATCGTGCTGGTCTTGGCAGCCTATGTCATTCTGCTGTCCGCGGGCTGCTCCATTGGCTACAGCATATGGCACGGTGGAACTGAAAACAGCTCGTGGTACCTCGACAACGCCGATGTGCCTGCTCAGGAGATCATTCTCGGCTTCATTATCCAGTTCAACAATGTCATCCCCCTCGCCCTGTACGTCAGCTTGGAAATTGTCAAGATCGGCCAGATGCTCCTGCTCAATTCCGACGTTGCCATGTATGACGAGCGCTCCGATACGCCGGCTCGCTGCAACACAAACACGATTCTCGAAAACCTGGGGCAGATCGGCTACGTCTTCTCGGATAAGACTGGCACCCTGACGGAGAATGTCATGAAGTTTCGCAAGATGAGCGTCGCCGGCACGTCGTGGCTGCACGAGGCAGACATCAAAAAGGAGCAAGATGGCGCTGCTGGACGAGAGGATATTCAAGAGGCCCCCCCCATGTTCGCCCCGGCAGCAGCAGACTCCCAAGTGTCCCAGGTGGTCGTTCCCGACGCAGGGAGACCTTCCAATGCCATGGCGCCGCCCCTGCCGACTCTTGTCATACCTGAACCGAGCCGGCCATCCGTCGACTCTTTACCTGTCTACTCGCCAACATCGCCCCAGACCAACAGACGATCCTCGTCACAGTGGCGGTCGACTGGTCGGCCCGACCACGTTCAGCCAGAGCTGACGACAGAGGACTTGATTGAGTATGTCAGGCTGCGGCCGAACACGCCCTTCTCACGCAAAGCGGTCACATACATCCTCTCCATGGCCCTCTGCCACACCTGCTTGCCCGAGCTCGAGGACGGAAAAGTCGTCGACTTCCAGGCATCGTCTCCCGACGAGCTGGCGCTGGTGCGCGCGGCCGAAGAGCTCGGCTTCCTCGTCGTGCAAAAATCATCACAGACTACCACACTGCGCTTCACATACAACGACGCAGAGCACCCGACCGAAGAAGTATACGAGGTTGTCGATGTTATTGAGTTCAGCAGCTTGCGCAAGCGCATGTCTGTCATTGTCCGCCGTCCCGATGGCCGTCTGTGGCTGATCTGCAAGGGTGCCGACTCAGTCATTCTCCCACGACTCAAAATGGCACCGCTCGCCATGAAGAAGGCGCAGGATGTGCGCAAGAGCGCCGACATGGAGCGCGAGCTCATCCGCAAGAGCGAACAGTTCGAGCCCCGAAGCAGCTTTGGCGGGCCAGCAAGTGTCACCATCCGCAAGAGTATTGGTGGGCCGCAGAGGGAAAAGGGCGATAAATCCCGGATATTCAACACAACTATTGCTGGAAGCGCGCGATTTGACACGTCCAGTCGGAGCCAGTCGCTCGATATCCAGCACCCCGTTCGCCGCTCCGTCGATGCTTTGCGTGTGCGACCCAGCCCACTGGGCCGAACCCCTTCGTTTGACGCCCCTTCGAAGATGGCTTCGCTTGATCTGGTTCGCAGGTCCGCTTCTATGGCACGGTCGCCGAAATTCATGCCGCCCATTCCCAAATTCCAGCAGGCGCCCGTGGTGCCAGACAAGTTTTCTTTCCTGGAGAGTCCTTCGTTCGCGGCCGAGGACGAAGCCAGTGTATTCGAGCAGTGCTTTCGCCACATGGATGATTTTGCTGCCGAGGGTCTTCGCACGCTTCTGTTTGCCGACAAGTTCATTCCGGCCAAGGAATACCAGGCATGGAAAACCGAGTTTCTGGCTGCGTCGACGAGTCTCGTCAATCGCCAAGAACGCGTCGAGGAAGTTGCCGAGTCTATCGAGCAGAACATGAATCTCGTCGGCGCCACCGCCATCGAAGACAAACTCCAGGATGGTGTTCCCGACACTATCGACAAGCTGCGGCGTGCCAATATCAAAATCTGGATGCTGACTGGCGACAAGCGAGAAACGGCCATCAACATTGCACACTCTGCCCGGATTTGCCGCCCGGCGTCTGATCTGTACATCCTGGATGCAACAAAGGGTGATTTGGCTGGCCAAATGCTCCATATTGCTGAGAGCCTCGGTATCCCAGAGACGGGAATGGCCGGCGCCTCCAAGGCGAGACGATGGCTTCGCCTGCCGTTCTCTCTCCCCTTCTCGCTGCCAAACTTTTTCCCTCCAGTCCAACAGCGTCGGCACCATACCGTCGTCGTCATTGACGGCCAGACACTGGGTGTGATTGAAAAGCACAAGAAACGGAACCAGCAGGGCCAGCAAAGAAACTCAAAGGACGCTTCCGAAATGTCCATTTTCTCCGTTGACCCAGATCTGCGACGTCTGTTTTACAGCATCATTCCCATGGTCGACTCCGTCATCTGCTGCCGTGCCTCCCCAGCGCAGAAAGCCCTGCTTGTCCGCAGCATCCGGCACGGCAGCGAACTGGGCGGCAAGGTCGGCAAAGGTCAGAATCCAGGCCTCACGCTGGCTATCGGAGACGGTGCAAACGATCTGGCCATGCTGTCCGAGGCACACGTTGGTATTGGAGTGTCTGGGCGAGAGGGTCTCCAGGCAGCACGTGTTGCCGATTACAGCATCGCGCAGTTCCGTTTCCTGGCTCGCCTGCTCCTGGTCCATGGCCGGTGGAACTATGTGCGCACGGCACAGTTTATCCTGGCCACTTTCTGGAAGGAGATGTTCTTCTACACACCTGCTGCCGCGTACCAGTGGTTTGCCGGATATACGGGAACATCCATCTATGAAAGCTGGAGCTTGACCGTGCTCAACACGCTCTTCACCAGCTTGTGTGTTATTGTGCCGGGCATTTTTGAGCAGGACCTGAGCGCTTCGATGCTGATGGCTGTACCCGAGTTGTACGCATACGGACAACATGGTCGCGGTCTCAACCCGCCCAAGTATGTGGCTTGGATGTTGACGGCTGTCAGCGAGGGTGTGATTGTGTTCTTTGGCTGCTGGGCTGGCTTCGGCGTCTTTGCGGACCAGCACGATCCGGGTCTTTTCCCATTCGGTGACCTGGCCTTCTCCGTTTGCATCATGTGGACCAACCTAAAGCTTCTGTAAGTACTTTTGTGTGCTCGTCGAGAAAAAGGTCAAAATGATACTAACCATTTCACAGAATCCTTTACACGCACTACAAAACACTGCCTGCCCTGGTGGCCTTCTTCATCACCGTGTCTGGCTGGTGGGCGTGGAACGGGTTTTTGTCCGGCGCATACGCGCTCTCGCCGTCGCCGTACGACATCCGCGACGGTTTCTCCCACGGTTTTGGCCGAGACCTGAAGTGGTGGCTCACCGTCGCCGTTCTCGTGACAGTTCTGTTGGCCGTGGAGTTGGCCTTCCAGACGGTGAAGCGCAACGTGACAATTCGGGACATCTGGCGGAAGCGAGGACCAGACGGCCGCAGGCGGCTTTCACTGTACTTTTGGAGATGGCCATGGTTGTCAGTCTGGAGATCGTGCCGCCGTTTGCTCACCTGCGTTCCCTGCAAGTCGATCAGGAAGAGACAGACTGCCGAGGCAGACAGTGCGGACTATGACGATGACTATGACGACGCCGATGCACAGATGCCGGCAGACAAGCTGGATCTGGGCTTGTGGCAGGAGATGGAGCGGGATCCGGGTGTGCGGGAAAGACTGAGACTCATCAACGGCGAAGACGAACTGGAAGAGAAGAAGAGGTGGTGGTAGAATGGCGCACATTTGGTTACGTAGCCATAGGAGGCAGCAACGGTGAGACGGAGGAAAAACCGCCCGGATGAGGTTGTCCCGCGCGTCGTTCGCTCCTACTGTTCTCGGAAGGTAGTTTTGCTTTGTTAGAGAAGATACCCCCTCGCGCTTTCCTCAATGGAAGCATGTTCTCTGTTACACGACTGTTCACGTGCCTCCATGTAAATCCGCCCTGGGAAGCGTATTAAGATGTGCATCTCGAAACATCTACATAAAAAAGTACAGCGATGTCTTCAAATGACATCACCAACCAGAATTATCGCGAAAGCTATGCCACGACACCTCCATCGTGGCAAAATTGAGTTTTCTTATCGTGCGTACTGTGTGATGAGGACCACGAAGGAGGGTGGCAATAGCTCCAGTCAACCAATAGAGACTAAGCTATATAAAGAGCTTTAAACCAATACTCTCCTAACAGCAGCCCATCCGATATGGTGTAATGGCTAACATCCGACGCTCTCACCGTCGAGCTCGGGGTTCGATTCCCCGTATCGGAGCATATCTAAAAACTAATTTTTTGCATTTTGGTACAACTCGCCTTTTTTTTGGACAGTGTCCCCCAAGCGAATTTTTGTCTTTCCTCACCTTCAATCATAATATGGCTATCTCTAATTTGTATTGGGCGAATGTGTTCTATTGTGTTTTCTTTTGTTTGACCTTCTTTGCAATTCTCCTTTCAGATTTTCCATGGAATTTCACATCTGTTTCCTACACAAAAATTTGTTGAAAATCTCAAAGGCCCCACTATTAAGACACAAATGTTTGCAAAGTAGAAGAAGAAAAAAGAAAGAAAGAAAACAAAGTATAGCTGAAAGCAAGTCTATCTACAGGGTTACGACCTGTGATTCTGTGCCAGGTGGCGTTACTGAGGAACCCGAGACTCCTTTGGCCAGAGTAGCGGCGACGACGTGTGTTAGACAAGTCATACTCAACAATTCATGTATCAACCTTTCTCGACGAGAGAAATGTTCGATTTGTCATATCACTACAGGTCTTGTCTGTGAATACGTATATTCTAGGGGGCAATGATCAGGTTTGCCCACTTGTTAAGCAGACACTTTGTCACAGAAATGCAGTCATCTTCATTAACCCTGTTTTTTTAAAAGTTTACGACGTATTGCCATTAGCCTCACACACATCATCGGGAGCAAAGAAGTGAATGAGTCTACCCAGCAGCAACTCCAAGATGTATAAATGGACAGTTTATCTTTTCACATATTTTCCTTCTTTCTGTAACAAATTGGAAAGCGAAAACAAACCATTGTCGACACTCTTAGCAGCAGCAGCAGCCGATAGAGGTATCGGGAAATCAAAATGAGCGACGGAAACAAGCTGAAGAAAGAGCTCCCTAAGGGAAACGATCACGGGGGCGCAAACAAGCAGAAGAAACAGCCTCCGCCCCCGCCTCCGCCCTCGCCAGATCCAAATCCAAAACCAAAGCCGAAGTAGGGGTCTCCAAAGCCACTGCAGAGATTATGGAGGGTGACACTCTGAATGGATTTGTGTGCACAGTGAAAGTCGCCTCTCACGAGGGATTTCCCAAGTTAAACCCATAGTTTTCAACACAGGCATTTGCTGTTGTCACAGTGTTTGGATTGTGTCACCGGATGTGGTCCTCCAAAAAACAAATCATTAAAAATAAATAAAAATAAAAAATAAAATAAAAAATAAAAATAAAACCTGTTATTTAACGTTTCATTATTGAAAAGGGTTCGTAAACACTTCACCTGCCATGGCGGTTGAGGCCAAAACAAGAGTTAATTAGCAACGTCAAAATGAAGAAGTACATCTCATATCGTGCTTGGAAATCGAGTGATAGAGCTTGCATAGAGTCGAGCGCCTCGCCCGTTCGCCCAAACCTGTGACAGTGAGTTTTGGCATTACTAGTCAAAGTACGACCAATAGTGCACGCATAATTCGCAATAGACCAGCTCTTTTTCTTAAACAGCTACAGCTTTTGTTTGTGAATAACAACATTCTGGGGTGGCGAGGAACGATGGTGGCCCTTGTTCGCGTGTACACTGGCTCCTTGTGCGTCCACTTACAAAGTAGCAAGCATCCTGCCACAGCGACCCCTTGTGTTCCTTTGTCTCTACAAATGGATTTGCTTCCATCTTTGTCATGATGCTTGTTGCCCATAATCATCGCCAAAACGAAAACGGCGTCATGAAAAAAAATAGTTTGTCCAACCTCAGCATAAAAAAGTATAAATAGGCAGGCTGTCTCCTGCTTTGATGATCGTAATTCTGTCTTCTTTCCATAACGAAGTCCTTAAACACTGAAACAATATCTACGCTTAAACACCACTACATATACTTCAATTGCTTTTCCGAGACTGGAAAAATGGACATTCAAAAGAAACTCAAGAAGAAGGAACCCAAGCCTCCCAAGCCTCCCAGTCCCCCCCAACCAAAGCCGCATAAGAAAGACCAGAACAAACTGAAGAAGAAGAATCCAAAGCCACCAAAATAATGATGGCTTTGGCTGCGAGATGGTGGGTGGGAATCAAACCTTGTTAACTTAGGCGATGTTTTAGAATAGAAATTTATTTTTCTGAACGGCTATCTTTGCTCTTCTTTACATCTACATGTGATCCATGTTGAGTGACCAAATCATAACGTGCTGGCTGGCCATAATAGACATGAGGCAAATCAATCACTAGAAATACAAAAGCATGCAATACTTATCTCGACCTCCAGAGGGGCATGTGCACGTTTCACGAAAGCAACGCCCCGAAGGACCATACGCCTACGTCGCTGCCTTGCAAACCAAACTCCCCCTTTCTGCGGCCAGTGCCTTGCAGGACTTGTGGATTGAGTAGCATAAGTTTGTTCTCCCTGTTCTCTTCAAGTTACGAGGAACCTTCCCCAGTCTACCAATAGAATATTAAGGTTGTTCGGTGGGCATTTGTTTGATTGTTGCTCCTCTTCACCAGTTACAAAGTAGCAACCATTTGTCACTGCAATTCAATTATATGTTTATACTTGCGTATTTTTTCGGCCGCCATTCTTTCAAATGAGTCATGCACCGATTTTTTGTGGTGATTTCCAATTCTCACGCACATCACCAGCCTCAAAGCAGCGCGTCATGAAGAACAAAAGTTTGTTCAACCTCAACGCCAAGACGTATAAATATGGGGGCTTGCTGTCTTCTCGGATGCAGCCATATTGTCCTTGTTAACGACACGTCATCTTCGCTATTCACACGACAACATGGCTGACCTAAACATGCCCAACGCTGCCGGCCCGAAGCCCAAGCCTGTGCCCAAGCCTAAGCCCAAGCCCAAGCCTAGGCCTAGGCCCGAACCCGAGCCGCCTGCACCTGGCCCGCCCAAGCCACCGATCCCAATCTCCAAGTAAAGAGCGAGAACCCAACCCAGACCACAGTGGAGAAAGGAGCCGTGGCAATGAATGGTATGTCGGGTCCTTGTGCCTCTGTGTGGGATACGACGTGCTTGCCGTTGCCGTTCATGTGGTTGTCTCTGGCACAGACTTGCGCTTTGCGATGCTTTTCCTTCATGCTGCCTCCATTTTTGTATCCAAGGACAACATTTTTAATATACAAGACAAACTTTTCCAAAACTGATTCCGTTCTTTGGCTCCGTGTCCCAGCTATGCTCTGTCTGGTCTGCTCTACGGGTCTCCGGCCGGGGCCGCCTGCCCCGACTTGTTCTCCGCATACAGGGCCCGTGCCTGGGCCAGAACCGCCCCCATGTCTTCGGCCCAGATGTGGTGGAACCGCACGGTGATCGCCCGCGCAAAGGCGTCCCAGTCTTGCCCATGCGCCTCGTCCCGCCACTGGAACAGGTCCACGGCGTCCCGCGTGTTCTGGACCAGCCACTGCGTCCGCCCGTACCGGATGCGGTTGTAGGCGCGCAGCGCAGCCGACACCGAGGTGTGTGTCCCAGGATGCGTATTCGTTGTGCTCGTCTCGCGGGCCACGTCGGCGAGCAGGGTCGCCAGCACCAGGCCGTCCTCGATGCCGAACCCGGCACCGGCGCCCAGGTGGGGGCCGGCCGCATGGGCCGCGTCGCCGGCCAGTGCTACGCGGCCGCGCGCGTAGGACGGCACCGGATGCTCCAGCATGTCGAAGATGGCCCAGCGGAGCGGGGCTGCGGGCAGGAGGCGGACCACGCCGCGGGCGCAGGCCTGCCAGTCGGCGAACGCCTTTTCGGCGTCCTCGCGGCAGCCCGTGCTGCCGGACGTCTGCCGCGTGTCCTGCGTGGCGGCGGCGTGTGGGTCCGCCACCACGACCAGGACGTTGAGCAGGGTGCCGTGGGCCACGGGGTAGGTGATGGCGTGGGCGCCGGGGCCGTTGTACATGAACCGTGTCGAGGCGCGGTAGTCGCCAAGGGCCGCGCGGGCTTCCGCGATCGGCACGACGGCCCGGAAGCAGTACTGGTGCGAGTAGGTGGCGCGGTACTCGGGGCCATAGAGCAGCGTGCGCACCTTGGACCACACGCCGTCACAGCCAACCACTGTTTGCGTATGTCAGTGACAATGGGAAACAGTCGTCGCCACTGGGAAGAGTGACAGGAATAAAGTGACAAAGACGGAAAGAGACTCTGGGCCCAGACGTACCAACATCGGCCGTGGCTGTGGTTCCATCGCCGAATGCCAGCGCCACTGGTGATGATGGATCCTCCTGGTCTTGTTCTATGCCGACGACATCCTTGTTGAACTGCACTGCGTCTGGCGGGAGAAGGTCCACCCAGACCTGCAGAATGTCCGACCGTCGTCCGCCCTGGAAGCCGTCCTTGCCCAGGTAGAGGCGATACTTGACCTCGTCGGTGGCATAGCCATCGACCCACTGGAAGTAGTCTTCGCCGTTGGGCGTAATGGCGCGCAGGTACGCCTCCCGCACGCGCGGGTCGACAATCTCCATGGCGGCTTCAGCATTGGGACTGAACCCGATGCCGGTGCCCAGCTCGGAGAAGCTGCTGGCCCGCTCGTAGATGGTGCACGAGACGCCGCGACTGCGGAGGCCGATGGCCAGAATGAGTCCCGTGATGCCACCGCCGACAATGGCGACATGAAACTGTGACATGCTGATTTTTGTCTTTTAATTCTTTTCTTTTTATGGTTGGCTGTGAAAAGGGTTCTTTTTTTTGTTGTTTTTTTGTGAAAACGGCTGTGATCACCTTGTCGAGCTTGGTCTAGGAATGCTTGAATAGGTGTCCCAGGAACCAGCATCATTAAGAACAGACGAGGGGGGCTCGTTCTGGGGAAGTAGGCACACCCCCCATCATCCCACGGGAAGGAATCTACCCCAACCTTGCCGAGACTCTGGGGTTCCTTCCCCCGGACTGCCGCCAGTGGGGGTCCGGACATGGACTGCTGCAACGTGCAACCGTTCTTGCCCATGAACATTATCTTGGCTCATTTTCCCACCAAGAATGGAATCATCTTTCAAGATAGTTCGTGTTCCAGTCTGAGGTAATCCTTCCTGTTCCCTGAAAGAGAAACAACATGGCAGACATCGACGCTCAGAAAAGAGGCAAGGTGCTGTTGACTGGTGAGTGGTCCTTTGGAAAGAAGAACAGTGTCTGGGCATAAGACTGATGAGAGAATAGGCGGGTCGGGATTCATTGCGTCGCACATTCTCGACGTGCTTCTAGAACATGGGTATGTGTCCCCAAGTGCCTCGTGTAGATGTCCACCACGCTCACTACTCTCTTTTTTCGGGGGGACGGGCAGGTTCACTGTGGTGGTCGCCGTTCGTTCAGCTGCGAAGGGCCAGGCCATCATCGACTCCATCGAGACACGGCGCCAGCCAAGCGTTTCGTTTGTTCTCGTTGGCGACATGGCCCAGGAGGGTGCCTTTGACAAGGTTGCTACGGCTCCGCCACCCCGGGGGTACACCTGTTTGTCCGCGACACTAACAGAGAGACAAAGGCCGTCCAATGCGAACCTCCTCTCGACTTTGTCATCCACACGGCCTCGCCCTACCAGCTTCGCGTAGACGACCCCGTCCGCGATTTTCTGGACCCGGCCGTGCGCGGCACCACCGGGCTGCTGCGGTCGGTCCAGACACATGCGCCCTCGGTGCGCCGGGTGGTCCTGACCTCGTCGTCGGCCGCGATGCTCAACCCGCACAACCACGCGGCCGTGTACGACGAGACCAGCTGGCGGCCCATGACGATGGACGACGCCGTCCAGCCGCAGAACACGTACGAGGCCAGCAAAGTGTTTGCCGAGCGGGCGGCCTGGGCGTTCATGGCTGGTACGGAGGCCACAGAAACGGCAGATCCCGCCACAGAAACAAAAAACAGTCGGCCTCCCTTTGACCTGGCGGTCATCAACGGCACGTACACCTTTGGGCCGGTACAGCGCTGGCTGGCCCGCGTGGACGCCGTGAACGCCTCCAACCAGCGGATCCGGGACCTGGTGCTCGGTCGCTGGCGCGCCGACGCAGCCGACGCAGCCGACGTAGCCGACGCCGCCGCCGGTCGTCGTCCGGGCGGTGGCATGCCGCCGACGCGGCCCGTGTTTACGTGGGTCGATGTGCGGGATGTCGCGCAGGCCCACGTGCGCGCGCTTCTGGTGCCGGCGGCCGGCGGCCGGCGGTTCTATGTCGTGGGCGGGCATTTCAGCAACGGACGGCTGGCTGCCATTGCACGGCAGCATGCGCGGGATCTTCGTCTGACCAATTGTCTTCCGCCGGCCGAAGAGACGCCCGACGATCTTCCCGTGGATGTGTATCAGTTCAACAACAGCCGGTCGCGGGAGGTGCTGGGGATGCAGTACCGCAGCCTGGAGACGAGCGTGGTGGACACCATAGAGTCGATTCTGGCTTTGGAGAAGAAGACGGACAGCCTGTGATGGCGGCGATTGCATGGGGGGGGGGGGGGGATGTCTCTACGGTGCAGCCTGGTATAAAAACTAGGTTCCGACCATTGTCTTCCACGTACGGCCATAGATACTGGAAAGCACGGGATCCCGTCCGCTCTCCCCTAGTTAAACCAGTAATCGGCGGATTAGTAGTTGGGTCGGTGACGACCAGCGAATACCCGCTGCTGTACGTTTTTTTTTTTTTTTGGTTTGTTTCTTTTTGCAGCTTTTTGGTCGTTCCTTTTATTTCGCTTGCAAATAACCCAGTCGTATCTTGGAAACCGTGAATGGAAAGTGGCTACATCTTGTGTGCGTGTTTACACTCATGCGGAAGGTGCGAATCGCGAACCGTGATTTCCAATTCTGCGCGTTGCCGGCTGCTCGGAGTTCAATTTCTAACCCCCCCCCCCCTTCCCCAACACACTTTGGCCAACGGCTATCCTTTCCCGGACCTTCCTCCAACGTCCGCGTCTCCCGGAACTCCATCATCCCCGTCCCCTGAACCACTGCTCACAGGAACATGGAAATCGGTGCTAGTGTGGCATACTAGTTCGAGTTCGTAGTGTTCGTGCAAGCTTGTTTGCTGGCAACAGAGTGATCGGCCGTGCTGAGCTCTCGGTCCAGGGCATTGGCCTCGCCCATCCTGTCCACTAAGACGACAGCTCATTCTGCTTGACACATCCCTTCCCCGCTTCCCCATGGGGTGTTGCATCTGCCCAAGGGGGGGGAGTCAGAGTTGGCTTTATCTGTGTCTGGAAGTTCGGAGTGTCGGGTTCATCGCTCTGCATTTGTTCGATGTCAACCTCGAATTTAGACCAAAAGGCCTATATATATGTATCAGTCACCAGATGTAGATCAAGAGACTAGAAGAGACGCTCATCAAGAGACAGATCTCAAGAGACGTAGATCAAAAGATACCCTCAGTGTTCCAGACGTTTGTCAGTTGTTTCTTTGCTGCCTGTTTCCTTGTTGGATCAGTGTTCTGGTTCGTCTTCTTTTCCCAGCAACAATGGACAAGTTCTCTTTGGAGAGTCTGCCCGTGGACCGGGCCAGCCTCGGCGGCCTGGCCGACCGTCTGTGGCTGGCCGGCACGGCCATTTCGGCGATCACGCTCGTGTATCTCGTCTCGGTGTCTGTGTACCGCCTGTTCTTCCACCCGCTGGCCCAGTTCCCGGGCCCCGTCGCCAACGCCATCTCCTGGATCCCCGGCGTGCTCTGGACCCTCCGGGGCCGCATGCCCATGGAGACCCGCAAGCTGCACGACCGCTACGGACCCGTCGTGCGCCTGTCCCCCAACGAGCTCGCCTTCAACTCCGTGCAGGCCTGGACCGACATCTACGGCCACAAGACGGGCCGGCTCGACCTGGAAAAGGACCCCATCCACGTCGGCGCCGTCGACGCCGTGCCGGGCGTGTCCACCATCAGCATGGCCGACCGCGCGAACCACGCGCGCCAGCGCAAGGCCCTCTCGCACGGCTTCTCCAAGAAGGCGCTGTGGGAGCAGGAGGCGATCATCCAGGGCTTTGTGGACCTGCTGATGCGCCGGCTGCACGCGTTTGCCGCGATGGGCGAGGCGTTTGATATCGTCCGGTGGTACAACTTTCTGACGTTTGACATCATCGGCGACCTGAGCTTTGGCGAGTCGTTTGGCTGTCTGGAGCGCGGCGACTTTCACTTCTGGATCCACCTGATCTTCGACGCCGTCAAGGCCGGCGCCATCGAGCAGGCCAGCCGGCGGTTTGCGGCGCCCGGGTCGTGGCTGCAGCGCCGGATCCAGAAGTGGTGCCAGGGCAATCTGCGCCAGCAGCGGGCGGACCATCTGTCGTACAGCCGGGAGAAGGTGATGCGGTAGGTTCTAGGAGGGATGCGAAGTTAGTGGCGAGTGTCTAGAAGGAACAAGAGAGTGCCATTTTTTTCTTCTTTTTTTCTTTTTTTTCTTTTTTTTTTTTTTGAAACCCCTCGACACTGACCCGTTCAGACGCCTGCAGGACTCCAAGAGCGACCGACGCGACTTCATCTACTATATTCTGAAGCAGGGCGAGCACTACGACCTGTCCCAGGACGAAGTCATTGTCAATGCAGCCCTGTTCATGTGAGCTCTGCCGAAAAAAAAACACTCTCCTCTTTCCGAAAAAAAAAAAAAAAAAACTTCTCCCCCTTTCGTGGCTGTTCTCGTCTGACAATGGGGCAGTGTCGCTGGCAGCGAGACGACGGCCAGCTCGCTGGCGGCCGTGACCAACTTCTTGCTGAAGAATCCCCGGTGCTTCGAAAAGGCCAAGGCCGAAGTGCGCACCGCGTTCCAGTCCGAAGACGAGATCAACATTGCCGCCGTGGAGAGTCTGACCTATATGAACGCCTGTCTCGAAGAGGGTCTGCGCATGTTCCCGCCGGCGCCGATTGGCTTCCTCCGCACGATCCAGGAGCAGGGCGATGTTGTCGACGGGCATCGTATTCCCGGTGGTGTATGTTGATGCTTCCTAGGTTGGGGGGAGGAAGCTTTTGGTGCTCTTCTAATTTCACCAGACTGCCGTCTCTGTCAGCACGTGGTGTGCGAGCCACTCGGCCGCCAACTTCCAAGACCCCGACGCGTTTGTCCCGGAACGCTGGATCGACTCGTCCTACAGCACCGACAAGAAGGCAGCCAGCCGTCCGTTCTCTCTCGGGCCTCGTGGCTGCATTGGCAAAGAGTACGTTCCTCGTTCTCTCCGCAGTTGCAGTCTCTTCTGACGTCCAGTAGCCTCTCGTACATGGAACAACGGCTGACCCTTGCGCGCGTGCTCTGGAACTTTGAGATTGCCAATGCCGACGCCGCGCACGAGTGGGATACTGACGACAACATGAAGAACATCAAGGCGTACAGCACTTGGCAGAAACCTCCTCTGCGTGTGACCCTGACCGACCGGAAGTTGCCCGGGAGCAAGTACTGGAAGGTGCAAAACGGACAGTCGAAAGCAGCAGCGTCATAAAGGAACACGGGGAGGAAGTGTAGTATGGTGGGAAGCCGAGCAAGGCGAGGAATGCCTGAATGGAAGTCTAGGACACGTCGAAGCAGGGAGCCAGTGACTATAGAGGGACGCCTGGTCACGAAGGTCTGGCATTAGCATCAAGCTTGGCAAAGTGAGCAAAGTCGTGTCGAGGACAGATTTTGCCTGTTGCTAGGAGCGTCACAGGGACTCACAGAAAGAGAAGGTCGAGGAAACGGATGGAATGGATGCTGTCTGAGGGAGTCGAGCACTGGCCGTATTTGTTTGCCGTTATAGTGTGCCAAGTCTGCATGTTCCACGCTCCAGTGCAATCAACACAGCACAGTCGTTCCCCACACCTTGCATTTGGGACCCAGGAAAGCCAGCAGAGTGAATGGACCGCATGTTTGATTCCTGTTCGTTTGTACTAGAAGGCAAGACAGCTTTGTCTCGGGCCCAAACAAGACCAGCACTCGCAGGAGGAAACAAAGCAGCTCCACCGAGCAAGCTCCATCGAGCTTCTAGCAATCCGAGGAAGGCGTGGACTAGCCCTACACGGCCACAGCGCCAAGGCCTGCGTACAGCCGGTCTCGAGAAAGGAGGAGCTGCTCCAGCTCTCTGCGGTCCCTGTTCTCTGGCCAGCTAAACAATACGGCCTCCCGAGGAAGTCGGGCTCTCTGCTGCGTTGTTGACACGTCAGGGCCAGGTCAGTCGCGTCATCTGTGTCACTCTGGCTTCCTTGTCAGGCCATGTTTGGCCGGGAAGAGGACGCGGTGACGTGCCACTCCTTCCTCTTTTGCTTGTTTTGACTGCGTCTCGGCCACCCCGTCGTCGCCTATAAATACAGCTCTCCCCCCCTTCTCTCCCCTCTCCTTCTCTTCCTTCTTTCAACACAACAGTCTCGTCTGCAGATCACATTTGTCTGGCTCGTTTGAAATAGGCCTTTCGGCTACGTTGCGTTGTCACTGGCAACAAACTTGTCGCGGCCCAACATCAAGGGCCGCCCCTCAACTGCGAGTTGTTGCACTTCTCAGCTTCCTTCGGCCTAATGCTTCCTTCGGCCTAATGTCGCGACAACATGAACACGAAAACCCACGCCTTGGTCTGGGCCCATGGGTAAACGCAGGACACATCCTATAATGGTGAGTGACTGGGTTGACCCTCTTCGTGGTTTCCATCTTTTGCATTTTTGGCATCTGGGCCCCCAAGACTCACCCTTTCCTTTTGTTCGCAGAGTCCTCATTATTACCGGCTGTTCACTGCTGGCTCTTTATGAGCTGGCTCTATGGACTGGTTCTACGGTCTGGCTCTACGGGGCTGGCCTCATATGTGGCTGGTTCTTACGGGGCCGGCCATATATGGGGCCGGCCTCGTAGACCGGCCTAGAAAGAACGGCGCGCACTGTCTGCGCGCCGTCGTACGCTGCTGCGCTTCAGAAGCAGCGCATTGGACCGTGTTCGGTGGAACAGCAAATTCCGCTGTTTGCATCCTCCTTCCGAGGAGGTGGTATACGGCTTCGTGAAGAAGCCGAGGCGAAGGACTCGGCCCCCTGCCCGCCATTGATGCGGCGGCAGTGATATGCACCCCACGAAGAAGCCGAGGCTCAGGACTCGGCCTGCCTGCCTGTCGGCCGTTCCGGTGAGCACACACCCCATTTTCCAAATGTGAGACCTGTTTGATCCCAATGTCCCAGCTCTGGTCACCACGTACTGACAACAGCCACAAACAGGGTGCCTCTGTGTTCGGTTTCGACCGTTATCGACACGGCCGGTGGTTTTCTTGTGGAAATGGGTGGTTCCTGGGGAATGGAGATGCTTTCTTTCGAGTTGTCAGCTCTGCTAGGACGGTATTGTCCTCCTGTGGGCGTGGTCCCTTTCGTTTTCGGGGGGATGTCTACTTTTTTTTACCCGTTTGGGTGTGTGTTTCCACTGGTGATGTGCGTTGCTCTGTTTCTATCGTTCTCTCCTCGTTCGAAGGGAAGGGCCCTTCGTATGGGCCAGCCGGGCCGCCGGCAGCAAGACATGATTGCGTTGAGGGGGGTTTGTTGGCATGGGTTGGCAGTGGTGACAACTCTGTTCGTCCCCCCCTCCAGGGGTGCGGCCCGCCATGCTGCCGGGTGCTTGTATCTGTCACAGGTTGGACAGATGATAGTTTGGCTGGTTTGGATCCTCTAATGTACGAAGTCATCCACACTATCAGACACAATACGATCAATGATGGCTTGACAAACTCTACTCCACTGTGTGACGGGCTCCATCAAATGCTGCTGTTGCTGCTATTGCCAGTTTTTTCTAGTCTATGTTGTGGCATTATTTCAACGCTTTAGTAGGAGAAGCCCTGAAGCAAGCTGCCTAGTTCCAAGTAACACAAGCTTGGCATGTCGTCACTAGGACGGCGATACTCTTGCTGCATTGCTTGTCCAGCCTGCTTCGAACAACTCACGTAACATTGCAGAAGTCAAAATCAAGACGAGGGAAAACAATGGCGAGGCCAGTCGTAAGAGGATGCACGGCGCATAGGATTGGCAAGAAGGCTGTGCAAGTGGCGAATCCCTGGATACAGTGACCGTACCAGGAAGAGTTGATTTCCTCGGTGTCACTATACAGGTTTTCTTTCGTTCTTTGTTCTTTTTCTATCCCTCCTCACGCCAGAATATGCATAAACTACCTCCGGGGTTGGTCGAGCGGCCGTGTCCCGTTTCATGACTAAGAAGAATCCATCATCCAGAGGAGACAAGGTGAAGTACAGCAAAGTCTACTGGTGTGCTGACTGCAACCATGCAGCAGGTCGGGAAAAAAGAAGAAAAACACACTTTCTTTGTCTGTGCCTAAAATAAGAACAAAAATGCTTTGGCCATCCAACTCACCTCTTGGCGTTTCAACCAACTCGACGCGATTTTCGGACGGGCCACACAATCAGGCCAGAGTCCGACATACGCGCTTTTGAATAAAAAAGGGCAAAAAAAGGCAGATAAAAAAAAAGTAAAACGTCCTGCTACGTCCTTTGTTTTTCCTCGTCCTGTTTTTTATTTGCTCTCTTCTGTTTGGGTTCCGTCTGTTTGTTTGGGTTGGCTAGTGCTTGGACCATGAGGCCGTTTGAGGTTGGCTTCGTTGGGGGATGGCAAAGCAGAGTCTGCTTTGCAACGCGGATCAGACACGGCACGAGCATATGAGGAACGATGCGGATGGCAAAATTTGGAGCTTGGTATACCGTTTGTTGCTGGAACCAAAGGGGGTGGAACAATCCGAAACTCACGATCGACAACGGAAGGGCACGGGATGCGACATGCGGACAAGCCAAAAAAGAAAAGCTTACACTCGCGCACGTACGCACGCCCCCTCTTGTCTTGTATATGCTTGTTTTTTTGGTCCTCTTGGGTGCTTGGCCCGCTCGAGTGCGTGCTCTCTCTCCCCGAAATGGGGAACGGCTATTTGAGCCGGCCATGGTCCCCCGGGGTGCCCTTCTTGGCATAAAAGTTTCCTCTTCCTCTTTTCTGTTCTTCTTCTTCTCCTCTTTCTTGGCCTTTATTCTCTTCATCCAGTCTTTTTTATCTGTTTTAGTATTTCGAGGTAAGTTTAAGAGACTTGGCTTCACAGTCTTGGCTTCGTCTTGGCGATACCAAGACACTTGGCACAAAGAAGGCTGCAGTGATCATTCTCAACTAACACTACTTTCCTCCCAGCTGTGCTCAATTTCCGTCTTTTTTTTTTTCGTTTCTCTTCTCCTCGCCGGTCGAACTCTTGTATTAAAAAAATAAACGATTTGTTTGTGTCTTTCAATTTTTTATTTTTTATTTTTCCCCACATCCAAAATGAAGTACTTCACCACCCTCCTGTTCCTCCTCGGCGCCAGCGCCTCGCTCGTGGCCGCGGCTCCCAAGAACGACAACAACAATGCCAATGCCGCCGACGACACGGTCAACGACGCTGCCAACAACGGTGCCAAGGGCATTGCTGCGGCCGACACCGCCGCCGAGGCCGTCGCTCTGGCCGAAGCCGGTGATTGTACGTGACCTCCACCTACACCTCCACCTCCTACTCACCTCCTCCTCCTGCACACGCAGCTAACGTCTCAGCCGGCGCGGCCACTACGGGTGCCGTCTTCGCCTCCATCGACGCCCAGTTCTCGGCTTCCGCGGCCGCTGCCACGGCGGCCGCGGGCGGTGCCGCTGCGGCGACGGCCGCGGCCAACGCCGACGCCCAGGCCACCGATGCGGCGGCGGCTGGCGGCAACGGCAAGGCCAATGCCAAGAACGGAAAGAACAACTAGATGTGGCTCGTATGGGGCCGGGAGTGTGGATACGGCTCGTGTGCCACGAGAGACAAACATGGAGCCGCGAGTCGGGCCATCAGGCAAAACGTGTATCAAACCTACAAATAAAACCCCCCCGAGGAGGTACACAGAAAGTCGAGAGTGATGACACTGGGAAGGGAGCACTGGTAGGATACACTGCTCGGGAATGGGATCATGTACATGTAAAGACAACATATGGCTTGGGTCTCGTTAACCTTTGGCCGGCCGCTCTGGCTTTTTTCTTTGTCCTCCGTTGAACTGTCCTCACTCTCGGTGAAGTCATCCTCTCTGGAAGCCATACCAAGTTCAAGTATCCTCTCTGGGACGTCATACCAAGTTCAATCGAGTTGCGAGCCAATCCTCTGGCGAATTCAAATCGCCGACATCAAAAACAATACGCCATGCCTTGACAAAAGTCTCCCCTCACGCGGCTGGCGGTGGTGCTGGGAACGGCGTGCCTTCGTGGCCGGCCGTCAGCCTGTGCGTGTTCTCGCGGATCCCGGCATACAGCGTCCGGATCCAGTGGTAGAGCCACTCGTCGTTGTAGTACTCGCCGTCGAGCGGCACGTCGTCGTCCTCGTTCAGCAGGTCGTCGTCGTCGTCCTTGAGCTGGACGGTCCCGTACTGCAAGACCAGGTCGACCTCGTCTTTCAGCTCGGCCAGGCTGATGCGGTCCGACGGCCGGTGCGCCAGCATGCGGCAGATGATCTGGACCAGGTCCTTGTCGACCCATTCCTTGTCCATGTTCGGGTGCACCAGGAGAGAGGCATACGTCCACAGCCAGCCGTGGCCGGTCTGGGCACGGAAGCGCGGCTGGGGATGGTTGTTGTCCTGGTCCGGATCGGGGTGGTTGTTGTTGTCATTGTTGTTGTCATCATCATCCTCACGCGGTCCGTAGTCGGGAGAAGTGGGCAGCCCATAGGGGTTGGGAGGCCCATGAGCGGGCGAGTTGGGAGGCCCGTAGTCCGGAGAGTTGGGAGGCCCGTAATCCGGAGACGGGCTGTCGGGAGGGCGGCCGCTCCCCCCCGCAGGGCCTGGCGAGCCGCTGGCACCCCCCGACTGGCTATGGCGGCTGCCCCGGCTGGCAGGACTGCTGCCCGCATTCCCGCTGACCGAGCGACCGGCCTCGCTGCCGCTCTGGGCACCCGTCGGCTTGGGCTCAATGAAGTGCAAGATGGGCACGGGCGGCATGGGCGGCCGCTCCTTGAATATGGCCGCGATCATCACCTGCGAAGGAAACTGGGTTAGCGACCGGGGGGGGGCCGAGAGAGAGGACCAGCAGGCCTGCATACGTACCATCCCCATCTGCCACACATTGCTGTGGCTGCCGTAATGGGCGCCGACTCTGTTCTCCTCAAAGTTGTCCTCGTCGTCTTGGTGTGCGAATGTCGGTCGCGGCCCGGACTTGGGGTTTCCGACGTAGTAGTCCCACTCGTCGCTGAATTGCTCCTGTTGGCAGGCCATTAGCGACTTCCCTGTTCTTCCCATAGGATCGTCCAGAAGGATAGCCCAGAAAGGTGTACCTACCGGCAAGAGAAATCCCGCCTTGCCTGCGCCTCGTAGTCTGTGCAGATCGCCCCTGCGTGGAGGTTAGCATGCGTGTTTCTGGCCTGTCCTTTGGCATCGGACAAAACTTACGTGCTGTCCCAAAAGCTCTTGTCGAGCACCTGTGCCAGGCCAAAGTCGGAGAGCTGGGGTACACTGTCAGAAAACCCGGCTGCCCATACGTGAAATGGGAGAGTCTCCTCCCCTTACCTTGAAGATGGGCATCACCTTGTGCTCCGCGTCGTCCCAAGACATCAAAACTGAGCGGGGCAGGTCAGCTTGTGGAGAGATACAGCAGCTAGGGAGAGGGCCCCCCCCCAACAAACGACTTACTGTTTTGCGGATCAATATCAAAATGGACAACCGGGTCCGATCGGCGGTTGGGGTCCTCGGGTGCCGTCTCGGTGACCACCGTTGGAGATGGGGCATCGTGGCCGTCCTCGTTCTGCCGTTTTTGCTTCTCCTTGTTGAAGAGATCCTGGTAGTGCTGCTTGTTCAGCGCTGGCGGGTTCTCGAGAGCAATGCACATGTGGACCACTGGCAAGGCGGTGTCAGCACGGGAGACAAAGAGTGGGCAAGAGAGAGAGCACAAGAGGGCGCGCGGGCGACTTACGGCATCCCAGCAGGTACCACAGGGCCCGGTTGGGCATCCTCTGGCACGTGGTGTTGAGCCGCCCCAGCAGGTCGTCCAGGCTGCCCAGCTTCATGAACTCGGACAGGACCAGCCCGTCGTCGAGGTCCACCTCGCGGTACGGCCGGTTGCTCGGCCGGTTCTTGCCGGTCTTGCCCTGGTGGAGGCCGGCGTGGATGTCCCGGGCAAAGGCGGGCTGCACAATGTGCCGGGCCCCTCTGAACATCTGTGCCAAAACGCGCCTGTCAGTATCGTTTGGCCCACGTCTCCACGTTTGGGGGGAGGCGCGTGTTTCGTGGGACCTACATGCAGCATCTTCTTCTCGTCGTCAAACGCGTCGTCGGCGGGTCTGTCATCGTCGTCCGCCTTTCGGACGCCCTTGACCACAAACTGGACGGGCTTCCGCGGGTCCGCGCTCGGGGCTTCGAACAGCGCCGCCAGCCCGTAGCCGCCGCTGCCGAGATACCGTCGGTAGCGCAGCCCGGCCCCGTACACGCGCTTGGCGATGCGGTTGATGGCGTGCTTGGTGACCCGGATCTTGTCGCGCCTGTCCCCCGTCTTGCCCGACTCGGCCAGCTCCTTCTGCATGAGCGCCCGCTTGTTCTGGGTCGCGGGCCGCGGCAGCGGAAACAGGAGCACCCGGTGGTCCGGGTCGGAGGCCCGCACCGCGGCCGGCGGCCGGCCCGACCGGAAGGGGTCCTCGACCGGCCAGGCCAGGACGTTCTGCTCGTGGGCGATGAGCCCCCGGTTTTTCTGCGCCAGCTGCCACCGGTGGCTGCTCAGGCCGTGCGTCAGCCGCTTCTTCCAGCCCGGGTAGGCGTGGTACTTGGGCACGTCGGCCGCCAGGGCCGCCTCGTAGTCGTCGTCGTACGCGCCAAACTCGCGGTACCGCTTCGCCTCGCCGTCGGTGTACAAGCGCATCTTGACGGCGCAGAACTTGCGGTTCTGCTCCTCGTACGACAACTTCTTGTACTTGTGGTACCACGACTCTTCCGGAGACGCGCCGGCGCCGGCGCCGGCGGGCTGTTGGGTTGCACTGCGGCCGCTGTGCTCGACGGAGGGCCGGGGGATGTCTCGGGAGGCACGCGGGAGACCTGGCCCATTGTGCTGGATGAGATGTCGGGCGTTCTGCGCGCCCCGGGCCGCACGGCTCTCCGACAAGGAGGGGGGCCAGGGGGGCTGTGGCGCACCTAGTGGCTGTACGTGGGACGGTCCCCCGGCTGGCCCGCCGGGGTGGCCAGCGGGCGGGGACGCACCAGAGTCCGTTTTTCTCCGCTTGCTCGGATGCTCGTCTTCCTCGTCTGCCGGGGCGGACCGTTTGTTTTCTTTGTCTTCGCTGCCAAGTTCCGAAGATTCCGCCTGTACGGGAGCATCCACCCGTTGCTCCTGCTCCTGCTCTTGCTCCTGCTTTTGCTCCTCTGGTTCTTGTTCTGGATCGGGCTCTTGTTGTTCATCTTGCGCCTGTTCTTGGCCATGCTCTTCAGCAGCTGGTTCATTGGAATTTCCCACCTGTTCTTGCTGCTCTTCTTGGGCATCATTTTGCTGTTGCTGCGGCGGTGGTGCCTGTTGCGGTGGTGGTGCTGGTGCCTGTTGTGCATTCTGTTCTGCATTCTGTTGTGCATCCTGTTGTGCATCCTGTTGTGCATCCTGTTGTGCATCCTGTTGTGCATTCGTCCGCCGTCGCCGAGGATGTGGTGCACCTGCAGGCGCCGCTGCCATGCGCTGAGCACGACTCGCTGCTCGCGCAGCTCTCTCCTGCCTCTGCCTCTCCTTCTTTTCGGCCTCGGCCTGCCGTGCTGCTGCGTCCATGATGTCGTGAAGCTGAAAGGAGTGGAAATGTGTATCGGACCAGCAATACACCTGGGAAAGTAATCAGTAATAGTGAAGGGGAATGTTCAAATACGCCGAAAGGCAAAGCTCGTGAGAATTGCAGTCGATCAAGGTTGTTGTTCAGGACATTGTTGCAGCTTGTTCGCGCTGGGTGACGCCCATGATATATCTCTCATGGCGAGACAAAGAGCCCAGCATTGGGAGTGCTTCAACGATTGCAGACGGTGAGGAAATACACGAGATACAAAGAAGGCGTGTCGTAATTGTTTGCCCATTGTCTACTTGTTTCTTTGAGAGAATGCATGGTTGTTCTTTCAACAGCAAGGCTTGGTTTACACGTGCAAAGCAAGGCTGAGCGAACAAAGGAGTCAAAATTTGAAGAAAAGCTCTAGAAGCAGAGAGGACGAAGAATAAGCAAACACGTCAACAAAGAGAAACTGGAAACAATTTCTGTTTTAATCTAGTTCCAGGGCTTGGGTCACAAAATACAAACCAATGCTTCAATTCTGGCGTCTCTTAAACCTGAGAGCTTTTGCGAAGCCAACTTTCACGATTAGGATTGACCCCCCCAAAATTGACTCAAAATCAAAACGTTCTAAGCAAGACGCGCAACGTGGTAATCGACAAGCTCTTTGCTGTCCGTCTTTGTCGTTCTTTGCAGTTGTTTGTTCGAGCATGACAAAGAACCCAGCTGCCAGTATTCCTGAAATAGCAAAAAAAAAAAAACACAGGAACAATGAGACATGCACAGCCTTGTGTGGTTCATTGTCTATTTTCCATTGTTGCATTGTGTCCTCATTGTGTGTATTGTCTCGAGAGCAGAAGCAAAGGCAGTGCACGACACATTGTTCTCGCCAATGCCAGCCTCGTTGCCATTGCCAACAATGAGCATGGCCATGGTGAAAGCTGAAGTCGTCGATGTAGCGATAGTCTCCCTGTAAACAGATCGTCGGCGTCCCGGAAATCCCGACGTCGGGTTCATTCTTCCTACTATGGAAGCGGTCTTTTGCTGCCATGTCGGCTTCTCTTGCGCCTTCAGCTAAGCTATGCCAAGCTTCCATGGCGTTGTCCAGACCCGCTAGACTCTGGGGGGGATGAACACGCGTATGTAACTGGCCTGGAATCCGCGCATATCTCAGTTCTCTTACCACACCGGTTGCGCGTACAAAAGGCGATGTGCGGTGTTTGTACAGCATCGGCAATCGGGCGGCGGCATTAAACACACAAACGGACTTCCGGTTCGCGCTGCTCACTTCTCAGTTTGGGACAAAAGACCACGGGCGGGACAAAAGGCCGCCGCGCCCTGGTCGCCTGTATGGGTCTACCGTGTATGATTCGGAGAATATGATGTCAACCATGAACCGAAACAGTGGGCCATTGAATAGATTAACTTCCCTCTTTTCGCAGACGGGAAATAGAGATATACAAAAAGAGGAGAGGCAGCGCTGAGATACAGCATTGGTCGAAAGAGACGGCACAGGGTTTTGCGGCAGAGGATGCAACCCAGTGCGTGCCGTGTTTTTGGTAGGGAAGAGGCGGTCTGGCATGGTAGCCAGTCGTCATGAAGTCTGGAGACGAGCTCTCGGGACAAGAGGAGAAGAGAGACCGGGGGGGGCAGAGATGAGAATCCCGGACCCAAGCAGATACACGGAGAAAGAAAAGAAAGAAAAGGGATGAGAAACGGTGGCTGTTTGGATAAAACACTTTCAGACGACCCGGTGTCCGGGAACCAGGTCGATTCTGCTTTCGAAGCATGCTGTTCTTAGGCTAAAAGACAGGCCAGAGGTGCTTTTCTTGAGGCTCTTTCCCTAGGGCTGGGACGACATGAAACAAAACATAGAGCCGCATGGGAGAATGCGTTGGCCTCGTCTTTTTGTCGCAGCACAGCTTCTCAAGCGCTCAAGCAACCCGGGCGACCCAAACTACTGCTCAGATCCTTCCATGCAGGATGAGGGGTCCTTTGCAGGTGCCTGCTGCTGGGGGTGTCTCAAGACGGATTGCCGGCCCGCCGTTGTGAGAGTCTTCTCCTCCCGCCGTTGCCAAGTCTCGCAGTAAGCCAATTGACGGCCACAGCGTGCCATCGCGGGCGGCGTTGTCAACGGGGGCGGTACCAAGGACGATCCAGGCAAGCTGCCCGGCAGATGCAGGACTCTTGACAAAAAAAAAAAAAAAAAAGAAGGCGGTTCCAGCTCAATCCAGGGAGAGCGCTAGCGAGGAGGAGCGGGCGAGATGGGGGGCTGCCGTTGTGGATCGGTATCGTGGAAAACACGGACACACATACGCGGAAACACATGAGAGACAGGAGATGCAAATCACAAGCAAAAGATGCAGTCATTGCTGCAGGGCGAGTAACCACAGACTACAGTGCTGTTGTGCGTGTGAGTCGATGCGAGAGAGAGAGAGACCCGCTTTGAAATCGGCGAATTCTCACAGGGCAAGAGCGCCGCAGGGTCGTTCCTCCCTCACACGACGCCGATTTGTTACAGAATCTCGACGGCCCTGGCAAGCACGCCACTGGCCCTCCTTATCGGTCTCCGGCACATCGTCTGACCCCGGGGGTGGACAGTCGCACCTTCCCTTTGGGGTGACGCAAAGCAGGTCGCAACGCGTGGACTCGGGAGCTTTGGCTGTAGTGTGCCCCAGGGACTGACTTAGTTGGGAAGGCACGCGAAGATACAGGCCTGTGAGAGAAAGGACGACAGGAACAAAATTAAACAAGTCCACATTAATTCTTTTGCTCTCGTTTTTTTTTTAAAAATCATATCTGGCTTTTCACCATGACAATCTCTCGGACTGGGGACGCACTTCTGCAACAGCCATGCATTTCGGCAGAGCAGCAGACGTGTTCTTCAGCGATCGACCCTTGCTGCAGCTCCGCTTCGTCCGTTGTGGCTGCGAACCAGCCGTGGAAAAGAGTGGCCAGCCAAAAGAGAGAACCCAACGAGAGTGGCCACCCAGAGTGACCTCCCGAGATCGACCTCCCAAAGAGTGGCAGCCAAAGAAAACCCCCTAGCCACTAAGACGGGACGGCAAACAGGGCCACAGAGACACCCTCCGCTCGTCAGCTTCGCTCCCTGCCGCCGGCATCCTGTGACTCAGCCGGCAGCTGCTGAGCTTTTTGCTGCACTTTCACACGACGAGCCGTCCTCAACTGTACCCGCCTTGTGGTTGTGCTGTCTCTGTCTCTGGGGATCCCTGGCTTCGGGGTCTTGAGAGTCTTGACGCCCCGTTGCTGTGTTTTGCGTCCTGTGCCCTGCTCCGCTCAACGAGAGTCCTATGCCTGCTGTCTGTTCTGCATAAGCAGCCGGTGTACGATACTCTCGGAAGGAAACAAACGTTTTATATCGCCATCTATCCCGCCCTATTGCTGTTGTCCTTTTCCTATTTGTGTCGAAATCTGTTGGTCTCTGATTTTTGTCTTGTCTTCCGCCTCTCTCCTTTTAATATCCAACTTGGCACAATTTCCGGGGAACAAACATTCTCTTCTCCCCCATCTGCTTGGGGTTTTAATCAATTCCAAACAGTGATTTTCTTTCTTTTGCTCTATACCCTTCACATCTCGTTTTGACTTGCCTTGTATACCCTCCCTTTTTTTTCCCCTGTACTTCCCTTGGATTGGCCATTGACCATGATACGCTGTCCTGATGACGACGACTTCGGTCCCGTATTGTCGTCCGCTGCCAACTGTTACAGCTTTGACTTCACTCTCATTTTCGAGGACTACATTCTCTCCATAGCACTATGCGCTATTGGTCTGCTTCTGGCCGCTGCCCGCCTGTACCAGTTGCTCAGAAAAAAGGCAGTCGTGCGCTGGCCATTGCTCCGTGCTGTGAAAGTGGTATGCTCTACTTCTCTTGGCGGGGAAGTTCTTCTCGCCTAATGTCAACTGTTCACTGACTGGGAGCCAAGATCGCATTCACGGCATTGGCAGCCTTGCAGCTGGCTGTCGTTGTTCTGATTGGCACCGGCCGCGGCTTCCACGCACACACGACACTTGCTTCGAAAATTCTGAATCTGCTGGCAACCGTGGCCTTGGCTGCCATCGCAGACCTCGAACATGTTAGGTCCATCCGACCATCACAGCTGAGCCAGACCTTTTTCTTCTTCGCCGTACTCTGTGATCTGCCTAGAGTGCGGACGCAATGGTTTCTTCCGGGCAACGCCACTGTGGCCGCCATCTTCACGGCTGCCTTTGCGCTCAAGGTCGTCGTCCTCGGCCTGGAGTCGCTGCAAAAATTCAACCATTCAGTCCTGGCCGGGAAGTCCATCTCGCCTGAAGTGTACCAGGGCATATTCGGCTCTGCCTTGTTCACGTGGCTCAATCCGCTCTTCTTTGAGGGATACCGCCGTGACTTGGCCATGGAAGATCTGTGGCTGGTGGATGACGATCTGACTGGCAAGGTCCTGCACGCGCGTCTTCTGAAGCACTGGAAAGCAGGCAAGTCAAAGTTTTCTGGCATCAGGGGACTGGCATCTAGGAGGTCTCTGGAATTCTCTAACTATTAGCAGCCAATCACAAGAAGAAGCACTGCCTGGCCTATGCTTCGGTGGTCACCTTCTTCCCTGAGCTGGCCATGGCCTTTGTGCCGCGCATCGGCTTGATGGGCCTCAGTCTGGCCCAGCCATATCTAGTCAATGCAGCCATTCTCTATGTTAGCGACAGCCGCAAACCTCACAGCTATGGCTACGGTCTTATTGGCGGCTATGCCCTCTGCTACATCGGTGTTGCTGTACGTTCAACGACTATGGATTGCCGTGGTTGTACCCTGGTTAGTGTTCCGTATTTCTAACTACATATTCCAGATCACAACTCGTTGGTATACGCACGTGGCCTTTCGCACAATGTCCAAGATCCGTGGTGCCTTGGTCACCATCATCTACAAAAACATGCTCACCGTGCGCGCCGAAACTGGAAACTCATCCTCGGCTCTGTCTCTCATGAGCACCGACGTTGATCGTATTACCTTTACGACCTTTCCCATTGTTGATATTGCCCCCAGTATTGTGCAGCTTGGCGTTGCCCTGGGCCTTCTGGGCACGCAGATTGGTGCGAGCTGTGTCGCTCCCGTGATCCTCTGCATCATTTGTGGCGTGCTGGCGGCTTATGTTGGCAAACTAATCCCCCCGCGTCAACGCCGATGGATGGCGGCTATTCAGAAACGTGTCGGCATCACATCAGATATCATCGGGTCTATGAAGGGTGTCAAAGTCGCTGGTTTGAGTGACAAGGCTGAAAGACAGATCCAGGACCTGCGGGACTACGAACTGGACAAGTCGACCGCGTACCGTAAAACGCAGGTGGCCAACCTGTTGCTGGGCATTGCACCAACATGGCTGATGCCGGCCGTGACCTTCACTGTGTACGCCATTGCCCAGAAGGTGTCTGGCAACTCTCAATTCGGCGTGGCCAAGGCATTTACATCCCTCAGTCTGCTCAACGTCCTCATCATGCCGACCATGACGCTCACCACCGCCTGGACCAATCTCGCCTCGGCCATTGCCTGTCTTGATCGTATCGAGGCCTTCCTTCTTCACGAGAAGAGAGAGGATTACCGCACACTGCTCCCTCGGTCTGATGCCGGGTCTTTTTCTACCCGCGACTCCATGCTTCCCACAGATGGCACGGATGGCGCTTCAGAGAAATCGGCAACAGACGACGCCGACAAGCCTTGGATCAAGGTCCGCAGCGCCACCTTTGGCTGGAAGCAGGACCTTCCCATCCTCAAAGATGTCGAGCTGGATATCATGCCTGGCAAACTCACCATTGTCATTGGTCCTGTTGCGTCCGGAAAATCGACTCTGCTGAAAGCTCTCTTGGGCGAAGCCCGCATGTTTGCTGGTTCCGTTGAGTTTACGATTCCCGAGGAGATAGCGTATTGTGACCAGGATGCTTGGCTCCTGAACCGAACGATCAAAGAGAATGTCCTTGCATTTGAGCCATACCAGGAAGGCTTTTACGAGGATGTTATTCGGGCCTGTCAGCTGGTGGAGGACATTGACCAGTTCCCCAAACGCGACGACACCACCATTGGAAGCCAGGGCGTGTCTCTCAGCGGCGGTCAGAAGCAGCGAGTTGTTAGTGGCGGGCACCCTTTTCTTTGGCATTTTGCATTTTGCATTTTTATTGTATGACAGAAACTGACCATTCCGGTGATCAACAAGGCCCTCGCCCGCGCCGTATACAACCGCAAGCCAATTGTCATTCTGGACGATATTCTGAAAGGCCTGGACGCCGACACCTACTCCAAGTGCTTTGCCGCCACTCTCGGCCCCGAAGGTCTTCTCCGCAGGAACCGTACATCAGTGATCCTAGCCACGCACAATAGTATGTTGGTTGTGAAGTCTACCGTTTCTATTTTCTTCTTTCTTCTTCTATTTTTTTCTATTCCTATTTTACTTGTTTTATTTTGCCCATTCGCCTGTTCTGACTTGTCAAGTTCAACTTCTTCCGTACGCCGACCACATTGTCGTTCTGAGCGACGACGGCCGTATTGTACAGCGTGGAAGCTTTGATCACCTCAACTCGACCGAAGGCTTCGTCAGCGAGCTTGGCCTGCAGAAGACAGCTATGGACGCAGCCGCTGAACAGGATGCCGAAGATGTCGAGACCGAGCTGAAGGAGAAAGAAGCGGTCATTGAACGCATTGTTTCGCAGAAGGCTGCTGAAGATGCCCGAGTCGGTCTGCGCAGCAAGAAAGACATACCGGACGGTGGCTCGTCACGCGGCAAGCGTAACGCAGATGCACTCTTCTCCTATGTTCGATCCATGGGCACTGTTCCGTTTCTCATCTTTTGTCTCTTGACAATCTGCAACGTCGGCATGCGCAGTGGGCAGCCGATCTGGCTGAACGAGTGGACGTCCTCCAACGAGACGAATCCGGACAGCAGAGTGGGCTACTATGTTGGCATCTATGTCATGTTCGCCGTCATGAATGTGGTCTTTAATGGTCTGGAGTTTTGGTAGGTTGATGCAGCATTTCACTGTCCTTGGGTCGCGCCACCGAGCCTACTAACACACACCAGGGTCTTTATGATTATCATCGTGCCGCGCTCAGCAAAGATGCTGCACAGGAGGATTTTGGTTGCAGCCATGCAGTAGGACTTTTTTTTTTTGTCCAACAATTTGTTCTCTTTCAAGGGAAAGTCAAAATTGCTAATCAATGCCAACGAGTTCAGTGCCCCTTTGGCGTACTATGTAGCCACCGATGCTGGTGAGATTGTCAACAGATTCAGCCAGGATATGACACTTGTCGACATGCCGCTCCCAATGGCATTCCAGATGGCGTATGCGCGTAAGTTCTCGTGAGTCCAGTTGATTTGTGTCGAGAATTGCTCCTGACGATTGTGTAACAGAGGTGATCAATGCCATCTCACAGATCGTGTTGACGTGCGTGGCATCGGGATATCTGGCTATCAGCATTCCCGTGCTTCTGATGGTCCTGTATGCCGTGCAAAAGATCTACTTGAGAACGTCACGACAGATGCGGCTGCTGGACCTGGAAGCCAAGGCTCCCCTGTACTCGGACTTCATCGCATCTTTCTCTGGACTGACGGCACTACGTGCCTATGGCTGGACGCACAAAGCAGAAGAGGAGAATTTACGGAGACTGGACGAGTCGCAGAAGCCGTACTACCTGCTCTACTGTATCCAGCGCTGGCTGTCGCTGGTCCTGAACTTGATTGTGGCCGGGTTGTCTGTGCTGCTGATTGGCCTGGCGGTGGGCCTCCGCAACCAGATCAGCCCTGGTCTGCTTGGTGTTGCACTGTCGAGTGTCATGGGCATTGGCATGACGCTCAGCATGCTGATCCAGATGTGGACGCAGCTGGAGACGAGCCTGGGTGCGATTACGCGCATCAATCAGTTTGCCACAGAGACGCCCCGAGAGCTGGACGGCCCCGACATGCCGCCAGCCCACTGGCCGGCCGAGGGAGCCGTGCATGTGCAGGGCCTGCAGGCCAAATACGGCGACCGCGTGGTACTGGACGACATCAATCTGCACATTCAGCCGGGCGAGAAGGTGGCCATCTGCGGGCGCTCGGGCAGCGGCAAGTCGACGCTGATTTCGCTGTTGCTGCGGCTGTACGCGCCGGCGGCAGGCACGATTGAGATTGACGGCATTGACACGGAGCGTCTGAACCTGAATGCGCTGCGCGAGTCGATTGTGGCGCTTCCGCAGGATCCCATGTTCCTGGCCGGCAGCGTGCGCTACAACCTGGATCCGCTGGAGAAGACGACGGACGGCGAGCTGCTCAAGGTTCTGGAGCAGACGAACCTGAGCGAGGTGATCGAAGACAAGGGCGGGCTGGATGCGGATTTAAACACAGACTGGCTCAGTGCGGGTCAGCGGCAGCTTTTCTGTCTGGCGCGGGCCATGATCCGCAAGAGCCGCGTGCTTTTGCTGGACGAGGCCACGAGCAGTCTGGACCGCGAAACCGAAGCGTTTGTCGACCAGCTCATCCAGACCGACTTTGCCAGCTGGACAGCGGTTGTGGTGGCGCACCGGCTGCGGACGGTGGCTGATTTCGACAAAGTGCTGGTGCTGCAGGAGGGCCGTGTGGTGGAATACGACTCGCCGAAGAATCTGCTGGCGCGGGACAGCATCTTCAAGACGCTGTGGGATTTACAGGAATCTACGTAGATGTGTGGTTTTGGTTTTCCTGTGGTTGTTTTTGTTTGTCATTCTGTAATGGTTTTGGAAAAGAGTGATAGGACAAGAACGCAAGTGGTTTTTTTTTTTTTGGATATTCAAAAAGATAAAACAGAAAGACGTAGTTATATTTACACAAGAAGGTGCAAAGAGGTATGAACAAGTAAGGGAAAGTTGAAGGGACGCAGAAAAAGAACCCCTCCCCGACGCATTAAAAATGTTAAAACGAAGCAAAAAACAAAGCAAAAAACAAACAAAAGAAATACTGATCTATGTCCCGCCAATGGGAATTTTTGGTCTTTTTCCCTGGCTCTTCTTTTTTTACTTGGGGTTTCTCATCTCGCATGTCATCCATATGTACAGATTTTTTTTTGTACTGACATCAAAGCATAACAAGAGCCATACACAACTGGCCCTGGACAACAGAAAGAAGCAGACTGTTGGTCCTTGCATGTGACGCAAAAGATTATGCGCTCTGGGCATCGGCAATGATGACCTCGGAGGCCTTTTGCGACATCATGATGGTGGGCAGGACGGGGAAGGCGCCGGGGACGCGGGGGAAGGCGGAGCCGTCGACGACGCGCAGGTTCTTGACGCCGCGGACGCGGAACTTGGAGTCGAGGACGGCGAGGGGGTCGGAGTCGGCGCCGATGGCGGCGGTGCTGGTGGCGTGGTGGGAGTAGGCCTGGCTGCGGATGGAGTAGAGTTCCTCGTCGTTGGTGCAGTTGCCGTTGCCGGTGCCGGGGCAGGGGTGGTGCTCGTCAAAGGGGGTGACGGGGCTGCCGGCGGCCCAGAGGCCCTGGCGGAGGAGGTTGGCGCCGTCGACGAGTTCCTGGAGGTCCTGGGTGCCGTTGTGGAGGAACATGTGGAGGTTGATGGCCGGGGGGTCGAGGGGGTCGGCGGAGGTGAGCAGGACGGTGCCGGCCTGGCTCTTGGGGCGCATGTGGACCATGGCGCACTCGTACCTTGGTGGTGTGAGCGAGGGAGAGAAGCGAGAGAGAGAAGGAAAACGGTCTGAGCGAGGAAAAGAAAAAACTTACTGGTTGGAGCCGTAGTCGGTGGGGAAGCCGGGCCAGAAGCCCTCAAAGGAGAAGGCGCCGCACCAGACAAAGATGTTGCGCTGCTTGCCCGGGGAGGTCGGGGTCTTGAAGAGCATGGTGATGTAGCCGCCGCCGACGGGCTCCTGGCTGACGGTGAGCAGGCTGCCCTCGTAGTTGTCGGCGAGGCGCTGGCCGACGCCCGGGAGGTCCTTGACGAGGGGGATGTTGAACTGGGCGAGCTCGTCGGCCGGGCCGATGCCGCTGAGCTTGAGGATCTGGGGCGTGTTGAAGACGCCGCCGGAGACGATGACCTCCTTGCGGGCCCAGACCTTGGAGAGCGGGCCCTGGGTGCCGGCGGTGTGGCGCGGGTCGGCGTGGTACAGCTTGTGGCCGGACATGATCTCGACGCCGGTGGCGACGGGCTCGGCGCGGCCGGTGGTGGTGTTGGTGCTGGCGTTGGCAAAGAGCACGCGGGTGACGAGGGAGTTGAGGCGGACGGTCAGCGGGTAGTTGGCGGGGTCGGCGACGGCGGCATGGACGAGCTGGTTGGGGTCGGAGCGGCGGAAGCTGCCGTCGGCGTGCTGGACCATGTTGTAGAGGCTGTTGAGCTCGTCAAAGTTGGGGGTGGTGCCGAGGATGTCCTGGTTGACGAGGTTGGCGACGTCGCTGGCGTTCTGGCCGGTCAGCTCGGCGAGCTTGCGGGCGACGCGCGTGGCCGGCGACGAGCTGTTGCGGGCCCAGGTGGTGGGCTGCGTGGAGGTCTCGAGCCAGCCGTGGTAGCCGTGGCTGCGGCTGGCGGCGCTCGTGTTGCTCTGCGGGATGTACAGGTTGTGCTCGATCTCGACGAGGTAGCGGCGCATCTTGGCGGCGGCCCAGCTGTCGTCGCCCGTCAGCGCCGCGATCTCGTCCCAGTTGTCGTCCTGGGCGAGCGAGCAGACGCCGGCGTTGTGCATGGCGCAGCCGCCGAGGGTGGCGGCGCGCGGGTACTGGATGCCGAGCGGGACGGCGCCGGCGGGCGGGTCGAGCCCCGAATAAAAGGAGCCGTTGGGCAGCTGGTAGGTGTAGTGGGCAAAGGCGCGGTCGAGCGTCTCGTTGTCCGTGTGCTTGACCCAAAAGTCCCAGCGCGACGACTCGTCGTTGCCGGCGGCGGCAAAGTTGGCCAGCTCCGTGTAGACCGAGTTGTTGCCCTGGTCGTCGCCGGCCTCGATCAGCAGCGTCGAGAAGCCGGCCTTGGCCAGGTTGACGGCCACCGGGGCGCCGCCGGGGCCGCTGCCGACGACAATGTAGTCGTACGTCTGGCCGTCGCTGGTGGCGGCCTCGGCGGGGTTCTGGGCGTCGATGATGACGGCGGCCGAGACGGCCGCGGCCGACCACAGGGCCGTGGCGGCCAAGTTGACGGGACGCATGGGGGCGGAGGGGTGGGGGAAGACGAGAGAAGAGAAGACGAGAGAGGAAGATGAGAGAAGAAGAGAAGAGAAGAAGAGAAGAGAAGAAGCTCTTAATGATACTTCTGACTTCGTACAAGTTGAGAGCTCAAAGCACACTCTCAATACTTCCAACCTGTCTTACACGGGAACGACGGACGGGACGAGCTCTTCAGAAGCTTCTCCTTGGACCTGCAGACAAGACAAGAAAAAAAAAACAAGCTCTCTCTCTCTGTGCCCCCCTCCCGAGAGGGGAGGGAGCTCTGCTGATCATATACCTTTTCGTGCATAGACAGTCCCGTCTCTCCTTCTTCCTGGGATGGAAACCAACCATGGGCAGACAGGCATGCACCGGCATGGACAGCTCGGGCGAGCCACATGGGAGCACTAGCTCCATTGACCAGCGGAACGAGCACGAGTAGCCACTACCTCGCCGCCAGCAAAATGGGAGATGCATATCGTAGACCCCCCTCCCCACCATGCCTGCAGGCCGTTCCTATTCTCCCGGGGGGTGGTTTGCGCGAAGGCAAACAAGCCGGAGATGAGGCACCAGGAGGGGTCAATATCTGCTGCTTGTACAAGGTAAATAACCATGGGTGGCCACTCTTCGTTGCTGCTCTTTTTTATACTATCGTATTATATATATGCTTTTTGGGGGTGTCAACTTTGCCAGGACAGTCAATAATATACTTTGCACAGGACCACATTGTCCATGGACGATGGGACCGTAGCCAGAAAGCGACGCTGCCGCTATGCCGGAGCAGAAAGAGAGAGAAACGTGCACATACGATTGGGAGGGGACGAGTTCGAGGCAATTACCGTGGTATACGCCGTATTGTCTTGATAGATGGCTCCCCATGCATAGTTGTCAGTATTATGGTGTAGAGATGGCACCCGCGTATGGCACCTGCGTAAATTGACACCTGTGTAGTATACGCGTGCCGAGGGTTTCCTGAAAGAGAGAAACAGAAAAGGGTAAAAGGAAAGGCAAGCGGAGGCGGAAAGGAGAACGAAACGGGCCAGACAAGTGTTCTGGCCAGCTGGGCAGGGGTGGTGCACGTTCTTTCGAATGGCTCTGTGATCGTCCACCGTGCGAGGCGCGCTGTGGTGGGCAAAGAAACAGAACAACCAAGCCAAAAGAGGCGCCAGCCGGGCAGGCATTGTGTGGCCAATTAATGTCAGGAAGGAGCCTAAAGGAGGGAATGGGGAGGGAACCTACATACGGCCGACCATAGTGTCTGCACATGGCCAGCCACATCTGGAACAGCGGGACAACTTGGGGAAGAAAAAAAAAAGAAAAAAAAAGAGGGGGAGTGAAGGACGACGGACGAACAGGTCTGTCTGGAGTCAGAAGCATAAAAAGAGGAAACGGCCAAGCTGGGAGCTGGGATGATGGCAAACCTTGCACGCAAACACGCCAGGACATGATCTCATCTTGGCACGAAGGATGGCCACTAGTACTCCACCGTTTACAAGGGCAGGAGGCATGTCGGCCAGGGTGTTGTTGGCCTTGCTGGAGTCAACGGTCTCAGTCCGTTCCATGGTTGGCATTGACACTGCCTACGATCCACGTCTTTGATGTGTCTACGTTGTGTACATTGTGTACGTTGTGTACACTGTGAACGGTTATCGTCTGTTGGTCGTTCTTTCCTGTTCTCGCTTCTACTTCCCCTTGCAGCTTGTCTTAAAGCCGAGCAGAATAGAATAATAGTTATCAACGTAAAAGGGGGGGCGTCGGGAGAGTTGACAAGCCACTATCCAGAACCACAACAGGCACTCGAGCCAAGCGGCACTTTTCTCGGAAAGGAAAGAGACACAAACCACAAGGGTCCCAAAAAGCCTAGCACCCCGCGGCAACGGGAGGGATTCGAAAGTACGGGTACTATTGCCATAGTAGTTACTACGTACAAGTAGTATTGATCCAGTGCCTGCATGGGAGAGAATACGATGAGTCCTCTTGTGGATTGTTTTTTCGGCCCTGCACGAAGGGAAGTAGACAAAGTCTACCTCGCATTGTCTACTGGTTTGTGTCTTCTACGAGTACGAGAACGAGAGCTGAGCAGAGACATCGCCTGTCGACGTGCAGACATCGCCTGTCGACGTGCACAGACAACGCTTATATTTTCTTTTTCTTGTGTTTTTGTTCTTTTTGTTCCTTTTGCTCCGTTGTTCTGCTTGTTCGGGAAGACAGCATTCTTTGTGTGTGCCTGTGTGGTTGCAGTGCAGTCTACACGTGCTGAAGAACACCCTCAGACACCACAAAACACATGGCACGCTTCTTTGTCTGGGCTCTGGCCGGCTTCTCCCAGGCCTGCTGGCCGCTGCGGTATTTTTCCACCCACGCGCTCAAGCAATCGTCCGCATCCACAATGTACGAGTGTGTGCAATGCTCCTCTCACCAGGGCAATCCTGTCTTGTCTGGAAAAAGTCACGGCATGGCTGTGCTGTACAAGATAGTCCCGCTTGCGTCGTCCTTGTTCTGCCCCCCCCCCCCGAGTCGGATATCTTGGGGAGAGAAGGCATCGGATCTGGCACGGGCAGCAAAAGGTACACGGTCGTATCGAATCCCCCCCAAGCCGGCAAAGCCACCCCTCGCCAGGCGTAGCGAAAAAGGGGCAGGGTGCCATTTCGTCCCAAGTCGGGCCTGGCCCCAGCCTGGATGGACCGCCGAAGCATAATGCTATATTCGTAGTCAGGCTGTACGAGTACAGCGAGAAAGATAAACACAGGCAATAGTTCGTCTGGACAGTGTCCCCTGGGCGGGTCCGGCGGCACCTCTCTGCTGCGACTGCATCGCTGCATCTGTGGTTCTCTGCATCTCGCCATCTCTGCATGGACGTGGGTGGCCCTGCCTGCATGGACCAGGCCGCTACGGTTGCACTGGGCACATCCTGCATTGGGGTGATGGGGGGGGCCTGTCTGGACACATCCTGTATTGGGGTGATGGGGGCGGGCCTGTCTGGACGGACCAGACTGCCTTCTCTGGACTGCATCGCCGGCTGTTCCTGGCTTGCCTGCGTCGTGCGCTTCTTTGGATGGAGGCAGAGCCGGCAATGTCGTATCGTCGCTACACTTGCTGGGTTTGTTCATCATTCGCAGCAAAGGCCACCATCGTGGGCCTGCTACATCGTACAAACAACCCTGCCCGAGGGGAGACTGGCTCCTGTGTCTGTGCTAGCCCCTTTCGAGCCTCGAACGGAGATGTCTCCTGTCCCGTAGATATACGGTTATGCCAGCTGCCTCAACAGGCAAGCCCGCCCGCTGATCGCGCCGATCGTCTGGTTGGCGGCCCCCTGTCCGGAGTATTGGGCTTGTCCAGAAAAGAAAAGAAAAAAGAAAAGCCCCCAAAAACTGGCAGTGGTCAAGCGGCATCTTTTCCCAGGACTCGTACCAGTCGGGGATGCACCCGAGACTGCCGCCAACAGGACACTGCCGAAGCTTTTTTTTTTCCTTACTATGTATGTTTTTCTTTTTTCTTTTTTCTTTTGTTGGTTCCAAGACGTTCATTTTCGGTTATCTGTTTTCGTGCCTTGGTTGACTGCTCGTTTATTGTCTGTTGCTTTTTGGTTTGCGTTTGTCTGCATCGTGAAAACGGACACATAAAAGGCATTTTCTGTCTGGCGTTGATTTTGTGTGTTTTTTGTCTCCTCGAGACGCCGAGACTCCCCCCCCACGACACTACGGGTAATACGCTTAATAATTCTCCTTCCAGGCCTGGGCCTCAGCCTTTTAGGGGGGGCTCCGCCTATCCACCGTCCACATCCACCCATCGGTGCACCCACAGACCCTGTGTGGGCCTTCTCTCTCTTTTTCTTTTTTTTTCTCCTCTCTTCGACACAGTGTCTGCGCACGCGTACTTTCTCTCGCTCGACGCAAACAATACTTGGTTGCCAAGGACGGACTTGTTCCAGCACGCCGTTCCAGCACGAATCCTTTTTGCGGAACCTGCTTTGCTTGTTTTGCTTGTGTGTGCATGTTGTAGTGGTTCTGCTTGTATGCGCTTCTTTGTGTTTGTGGCTTGCGTTGGCCATACTCTGTATTCTGCAATACTCTCGCAGTCTTCCCATTCCATTCCGTCCTGCCGTGAAACAAGAAACACATATGAACAGGTCTCCGAATCTTCTGCGTGTCCGCCTGCCCCAGCATGGCTCAGGCCCCCGTGATCGCCAACAACGCAAAACGTCCAAGAGGGCGTCTGCAACAGTTGCCAGCCTTGGCTGCGGCGCATTCTGAAGCTGCTGCCAGGCGTGGTATCGTCACATCACAAAGATGCCCGCGAGGCAGCAGCACATGGCCCTGGCTTTCTGTGTGGAGTGCGAATGGGCTTGTTGTGTCTGCATGATTCTTTCCGTGGGCCATTTATTCCCCCTGCGGCCCGCCTCCGTATTGTCTTGGTCTTGTCTTGGTCTTGTCTTGGTTTTCTCTTGGTCTCACATAGTAGAGTCTTATTTTTTCCATCGAATTCTACGTCTTTTGCATCCCAGAATACCATTTGCGTTTTCCTACAATCCCCTCTCCCTTTGTATTTCACCACCGTTTCTCTCGGCATTTTCCCATCATGGTGGCCACCACGCAGATCCTGGCGCGCCTCGTCTTGGCCGCCTCCGTCGCCAGCGCCCTGCCTCTGAACATCAACCTCGGCGCCTACTCGCCTGCCCTGGTGGTGGGTGATGGAGAGATCTCGTTCGACGGCTCCAAGACAGGCAGCACGGTGGCCAACGCCCTGCAGAACTCGGGCGCCGTGGTGGCGACGCCGGCTGGTGTCGAGAATGTCGGCGGGCAGACGGTGGCCCAGACCGATTCGGGCGTCAACGTGATCCAGGCCGACCCAGAGCCAGCCATCCTGTCCGAGCCGGTACGTTGATGGGCCTTTCTGTTCGTCTTTGTCTTGGGGACCCTGCATCTGACGGTACGCGGAAAACAGGCATCTCTGCCCCAGCCTGGCAGCTCCAAGGAACTTGACCCTCGATTGCGATAGGGGCATGCAGGCATGCACCCAGAATACCGCAACATGGAGGACATACTGGAGGATACCAAAATGCCTACAGAATATACGAGCTGGCTCGGATATGGGAGGGCAGAATCAATGGAACGGATATGGAAATCGGAATGGAACGGGAAACCAAGACAGGAGTTTTTTGGGAAATGGGAGTGCTTTCAAAGACAAACATGAATAGATTTAAGAAGAAGGTTAAAAAAATATACACAGTGTAAGACAACAAAGAAAGAATGTTTTGATCATGCAGATGCTAAGACACCTTCTTTTTCTTGGACCGACGTGTCTCTCTTCTCTTTCTCTGCTTTTGGTCCCCCTCCCCCCCCTTTTTTTTTTCTCTCCCTTCATTTCCCATAGGGCGACTGTGCAACATACACGCCAACACAGATGTAGTAGCCTGCCATATCCTCTGGGTCGTCGCAGTCGAACTAAGAAACACGTTAGCTGTGGTCCTGGGTAGAGATGCGGTAGGGAAACAGCAAAAGAATACAGGGAGCACGCACATTCGGATTCCAGTTCTGCAGCTGGTAAATATTGACGCCGTTGGTCAAAGCAAGACGCCGGCAGGTGTCTGTCGCCTTGAACTGGTGCCATCGGGCGCCTACGACAGAGAGAGAAGAGGTTAGCCATACTCCAGTGCTTGCACAAAGACGTGTGTCCGCCACACGAAACCGTTGGGCGGGCGCGGGACGCACAGTTGCGGGTGGTGCCTTGCAGGACCGGGCTCGGCGTGGCATTGGCGGGCGTCCCGGACGATGTCCGTGTGGCCGTGGCCGTCACCGTCACCGTCGAGGGCGGGGCCGTCACCGTCGAGGTCACGGTGGGCCCCGCGCTGATGCGCACCGCCGTGGCCGTGGACACGGCCGTCACCGTGACGGTCTCGGGCGCCGGGCACAGCCCGCAGATGCCGTACGCCGGGTTGCAGCCCGCGCCGCAGTACTCGGTGCTGTTGCCGCAGTAGCCGTTCTCGGAGCAGCAGTCGCCGTACGGCGAGCCCAGGCAGGTGTATTCGCCGCCGCAGATGCCGTCGCTGCCGTCCGGACTCGGGATGAGCGCCATGGTGCTCTGCGCAGGCGGTGCGGAGGAGGCGGATGCAGACACGGACGATGTTGTCGCATTGGCGTGCGGCAGCGACGAAGACGAGGACGGGGCAGAGACTGGCGACGACGAGCTCGAAGCACGAGACGTTGTTGCTGGTGCCGACGCCGACACGGACGAATAGGTCTCCGTGACCGTCACGTACAGGGTCGACGTCGACGTGGAGGTCGACGTCGTCGCCGCCGAGGAGGCCAAAATGGGCCCAAATCCGCCGCCCGCCGTAGACGCCGCGGCCACGGTGCCCACGCAGTAGACGACGCCGGCCTGGAGCGTGCAGCTGCGCACATCCGGGTTCATCTGCAGGAACTGGGACACCGTGATGCCATGGGCGGTGGCCAACGTCACGCACGAGTCGCCCGACTGGGCCGTCACCGTATCGGGACACGACCCGGCCTCATCGACGGCCAGGGCAGGCGTGCTGAATCCAGTAGCGGACAGGAAGGCCACGCAAACAGCCGACAAAAACCACGTGGACGCCATGTTTTTTTTTTTTCTTTTTTTTTTGCTTTTCGTCAAGGTGAAGAACACTCAAGATCATGCAAGGGGCGAGCAAGAGAAAAAGACGACACTGAGACAAGCGAACGACGACTGGGGGGGGACGGAGCAAGCAAAATATGAACGTGTCCGTCCCCAAGAAAAAAAAAGAGAACCACTCTCTTCGTCTTAAATTAAAGACCAAAAAAAAAAAGAACTGGCATACCCTGGACGTAGTCCCCGTGGCCCCATTGTCGGCCTCTAGAGCACATCTCCGGGATGTGTTCCTTATTTCCTCTCGGTTGCCTGGCCGTGTTGTGGTGGATCCTCCTATCAAAGCTCATCCTTGGCGAATATACAGAGAGTGAAAGAGGCCAGACGACTGCCTGGACTGCCAGTCCGACTGGCTAGCACGGCTCGCCACTGACCGGGGGGTGAAGAGAGCGAAGAGAGTGAAGAGAGTGGCATTCGTCATGGCCCCAGCTCGGCTATCTATTTTGGAAGACTCTGGACGGGCGGGCACAGATCCATGGGAGGCATTCTCCGGAAAAACGTTGATTGCGTCTCCTTGGCATGGGGAGGCAACGCATATGACCACCTGGACGTGCAAAAGAGTGTCAAGAGAGGCGTTTGCCAAGCAGCTGGAGGGCATACACACCTGGCGGGGGTGAATCTAGAACAACAGACAGACAGAGACAGAGAGGAGGAAGCAGCGGGTAGACGGCTGCAGGATAATGTCGGTGCAATGGAAATAGTCAAAAAGGAAAAAGTCTTGTTAATACGTCTGAATTATCCCTAATATCCAGGACATCACCCACGATCTAGAAACCCGGAATTAGCCAGACATGTCGACGAGGGGCACAGGCCGTGCAGTGCTGGCGAGAGTTGGGATGAGAAGACAAGAGACAGAGAAGGCAAGACAGCGTTCTAAGAATAGAGTTGCGAGACAGGAGGGGGACATTTCCCTATTACTGGCCCTGCTGGAATGGGTGTTGACTTACACGAGCAGGTAGAGCTGGTGGGACAGTGCTGAGACAGCATCGTCTGTCGGCATGCAAGTTGCCATGGGGAGAAAGAGGCTGATAGGCCAGGGCATACAGAGCCATGGAGTCGATTGGGCCCACATTAAAACAGCAAGTGCACAGCACAGCACGTCAGGATCACCAGACTGTGACCGTGTTGTCGATGGCCATCCCCAGATTCCATGTCACGTGACGCGAACGTATCTTGACGAACTGTATCCGCAGCCGTCGGCTGTGGCTTGGCCGTGGCTAGTGGCTAGTGGCCATCCCCTGATGCTTGGCGGCACGAGAGCTGAGACTCGACGGGCTTTGGTGCCAAAACGCCACCCCCGAGTGTCGTCTGCACACGCAACATTACGACAACTCGCTCATCACCCTTTTCCGGCGGACGACGATGGCCTCTTAGAACACTGCGCCGTGTGCACCTGTCGCTCCTTTTTTCTTCTCCCCCGATTCTCTGGGGCGCTTCTCCAGGGCGCTTCTCCAGGGCCTTCTTGGCGGCTGCTTGGCTCCTTTTCCTTGCTTTCTGCGTGTGCTTGCGTGTCGTCTCCCCCCCAGCGCGCACACACACACACCACACCCGCTTTAATACTTTTTCTTGATTTTTGCATCTACTGCATCCTCACGCTCGCTTCCCGTTTGCTGCTGTTGTCTTTTTTTTCTATCGGCGCGTCCCTCACGCCGCATCTTTGGCGTCCTCCTTTAATTGACGAAACCCCCCCCCCTTCCCCGGATGTGCCGATCAATACGATACCCCCTTTCCACTTTGCCACGACGCTGGACCATTGGAAACTAGAACGACGATAACGAAGCATTCCTCTCAACAAGCAGCACAGTACCTTCTCGGGCGAAGGAGCGACGACGACTTCGACTTTGCCATGGCGTCGTTCGGCAACAGTGCCGGCGTCGGCCCCAACCCTCCGATCCCGAGTTACGACGAGGCTGTCGGGAACGGGCACGCGAACTATGCGGCACCCCTGGCCTCGCCCTATGCGCACAACGACCCGCTGTCGCCCATGGGCGAGGGCTACTATGCCCCCGACCACGAGAGCCCGCTGCTCCGGCACGGCGCCCACCGACGGAGCCCGTCCGGCAACGCGGGCACCGCCACCCGACCCGGCGGATACCGGCCGCCGACCGTCGAGACGGACGACGAGGACAGCCTGTGGAGCTCCAACGATTCGGAGTCCGGCCACGGCCGCGGTGACATCGACACGGAAGCCGCACACGTGCGACGCGAGATGCAGGAGCTCGAGATCGAAGACCCCCTGAGCGGCGACGGCGACGGCCAGCGGGGCCGCGCGTCCATCTTTGGCAAGGCCATCGGCTTCACCATGTCGCTGCCCCGGTGGCGATGGAACTGGCGGCTGCCGCGGCTGGGCCTGCGGCCGTCCGGCGGAAGACACGACAGCGGCGGCCAGTTCAGCCGGCTGGCGGGCACGGCACCCGAAGACGACGGCGGCAGCGGCGGCGGCGGCAGCGCAGATGGCGTCCACGACGGCGGCGGCGGCGATCCTTCCTCGACGACGACGACGACCACCACACAGCAGACGCGGCGACGACGACGGTGCTGGCCGGCGGCCTGGAACAAGCCGAGCGGGACGTATGCGCTGATTGTGCTGGCGCGGCTGCTCGGGCTGCTGATCGTGCTGGGCTTCGTGTACCTGCTGTTCGTGAGCGACCTGTTCAAGAACCTGTCGCGCCGCCTGGGCAGCCAGGTGTTCGACCCGGCCAGCGTGCGCATCCACATCCAGGAGAGCGTGGACCCGGCGCGCATGCGCGAGTTCTCCAAGGAGTTCACCAGCTACGCCCACCTGGCGGGCACCGAGGGCGACTACGCGCTGGCCCTGGACGTCAAGAACCTGTTCCAGTCGTTTGGGCTGGAGGACATCCGCGTCGACGAGTACTACGCCTACCTCAACTACCCGACCAAGGAGGGCCGGGCCGTGCAGATTCTCGACCAGGCCGGCGGCAACGCGACGTGGACGGCGCAGCTCGAGGAAGAGGAGGTGGGCGGCGAGTCGTCGGGCCACCAGACGTACGTGTTCCACGGCCTGTCCAAGGCGGGCGACGTCACGGGCCCGCTGGTCTACGCCCACTACGGGTCCCGGGACGACTTCCGCACGCTGCAGGACCTGGGCATCCACGTGGCGGGCGCCATTGTGCTGGTGCGCAACCACGGCGCGCCGCGCGACGCGGCGCTGCAGGTGAAGGCGGCCGAGCTGGCCGGGGCGGCGGGGTGTCTGCTGTACAGCGACCCGCAGGACAGCGGCTTTGTGGCGGGCGAGGTGGCGCCCAACGGGCACTTCCTGCCGGCGGACGGCGTGCAGCGGGCGTCGGTGGGGCTGACGAACTGGGTCTTTGGCGACGTGCTGACGCCCGGCTGGGAGAGCAAGCACGGGATGCCGCGCATGGACCCCAAGGACGCGGTCGGGGGGCTGGTGCAGATCCCGAGCCTGCCGCTGGCGTGGCGCGACGCCCAGGTGCTGCTGCAGCGTCTGCAGGGCGCCGGCGTGCGCGTGCCCGACAACGGCGGCGACGGCGACGGCGACGGCCACTCGTGGAAGGGCGGCGTGCCGGACGTGGCCGAGTGGTGGACGGGCAACGCTTCGTCGGCGGCGGGCTCGCCGCTCGTGCGGCTGCGCAACGAGCAGGACGAGGTGGTGGACAAGCCGGTGTGGAACGTGTACGGGCGGATTGTCGGCATCGAGCAGTCGGCCAAGACGGTGCTGCTGGGCAACCACCGCGACGCGTGGGCGCTGGGCGCGTCGGGCCCGCATTCGGGCACGGCCGTCCTGCTCGAGGTGGCGCGCATCTTTGGCGACCTGCTGGAGCGCGGCTGGCGGCCGCTGCGCACCATTGAGTTCATGTCGTGGGACGCCGCCACGTACAACCTGGTGGGGTCCACCGAGTACGTGGAGCAGAACCTCGAGTTCCTGCGGGCCGACGCCATGGCGTACATCAACCTGGATGCGGGCGTGGCCGGTGGGGGGACCGGGACCGGGACCGACCACAGCAGCGGCAGCAGCGACCAAAGGGACCTGCATGCGGCCGGCTCGCCCATGTTTGCCGGGCTGCTCGAGCAGGTCATGAAGCGCGTCGGCGACCCCCACACCAACACGACCGTGTTCGACCGGTGGCAGGAGCGCCGCGGGCTGCTGGAGCTGCTGGGCGCGGACACGGACGCGGTGCCGTTCCAGCACCTGGCCGGGACGTCGTCGCTGGACCTGCACTTTGGCGGCGGCGGCCCCCTGCTGCACTCGAGCTACGACAACTTTGCCTGGATGGACCACGTGGGCGACCCGGGCTACGTGTACCACGGCATGCTGGCCGAGCTGGTGGGTCTGCTGCTGATTGAGCTGTGCGACCGGCCGATCCTGCCGCTGGACCTGCGCACGTACGGGGCCGCGGTGCTGAACTGGACCCGGGACTTGATTTCGCTGTTGCAGACGGCGGCGGCGGCGGCGGACCAAGCCGGCGAAGCCGGCAAAGCCGGCAAGACGGACAGAGCCGGCAAGACGGACAGAGCCGGCAAGACGGACAGAGCCGGCAAGACCCAGCTGGTCGAGACGGACGGCCTGCGGGCCGCCACGGAGGCGGTGGCCCAGGCGGCGACCGAGTTCATCGCGTGGGAGCGGACGTGGGAGGCGCAGGTGCTGGCGGCCAAGGGGTGGGAGCCGGTGGGGCTGGGCAACCAGCGGACCGAATTCAACGACCGGATGGCCGCCTTTGAGACGGACCTCTTGGATCTGAGTGTCGGCGGGGGGGTGAGTTTTTTTTTTTTTTTTTTTCCCTATTTTCCCTATTTTCCCTTTTTTCCCTTCTTTTTTTCCCCCTTTTCCCTTCTTTTCCCCCCTTTTTTCCTCTTCTCTTCTAACAAAATAGATCCCCAATCGAACCCAGTACAGACACGTCCTGTTTGGCCCCAAACGATGGGCGGGCGCCGAGGGCGAGCTGTTCCCGGCCATCCGCGACGCGGTCGACGCGGGCGACTGGGCGCTGGTCAATGCCACGGTGGCCCGGACGGCCGAGATTCTCGCCAAGGCCGCGGCGAACCTGGCCGCATGAGCGTGAGCATGGGAGAGCACGGGAGAGCACGGGGGAGCGAGCATGGGATGAGACGGCGCTCTATATAACACTTGTTACTCTAAAAACTACACCCTTCTCGTTTGTCGTTTTCCCTTTCTTTTTTCTTTTTTTTTTCTCCTCCTTCTCCTTTCCTGTGTTATCTTCCTTTTCTTAGTGTTTCCTTCATCGTTTGGTCTGTGTTCTGCTTCCATTTGTTTGTTCTCCATCTTCTGCATTGGTGTGGCGTTTCTTTTTTTGTTTGTTTGTTTCTGCTCTCCTCGAGAGAAGATCATTGGGGATATTCTTTTTTTCATCTCCTTGTTGTTCGGCACTCTGGCTTGTGTGTGCTTGTTGTTCTTTTTGATGCTCTTGTCTCCCACCATACTTTTTTTTTCCCTTGTCACACTTGTTTCCCTCACACTTCTTTGTCCTCTATATCTTCCGTGTCCAAGCCTTTTTTTGCTCCCTCTTGGATACACTCGCGTACATAGAAATCCAAGTGTTTACGAGTTGCACACTCTCTTGAATCCAAAGGCTACGTGAAGACGGCAGACAAAAGAAAGACGCACAAATCAATCAAATTGACAAAAAGCAAGACCAAAAAAAGGGCAAAATAATGTAAGAAATGTAAGAAATGTAAGAAATGTAAGAAATGTAAGCAACGAAAAAAAAAAAAAAATAACAATGTATGTACAGCTTTTTCTACTACTGGCACAGTTCAGAAAGAAGGAGAACGAAAGAGAGAAGGAAAAAAAAAAAAAAAACTATAAGAAACGAGACATCCAAAACAAAAGAAAAGAGACAAGAGGCGCCTTGCTTGCTTTCCTCCCCCCCCCCCATCTGCTTTCGGTACACGTGCAACAACACCCATTAAAATTGTGAGAGAGATGCAGGAATGGCATCTCCCCGTCCCCTTCTCCCATTACTTGCTTTTCTTTCTCTGCTCCTTGTCTCTCATTTCGGCGTCAGAACAATGCCCTCGTACTCCTTGCTGCGGATCAGCTCCAGCGTGTGCAAAAAGTGCTTCTTGCTCGCCTCGATCGACGCCGACTCCTGCTGGTTGCCCGCCAGGTTCGAGTGGATCAGCTCAATCAGGCCGTTGAGGTATTTCGTGGTGACCTGGAAAGGTTAGTTCAGCGTTCCCGTCGGCAACCAATTGTGGTAGCATCCATGAGCGTCCTTACCGATTCGTTCTGCTGGTCAAAGTAGTACACGTAGCGGTCGAGGATCTCGACAAACAGCTCAATCGACGTCGCCGTCTCCATGCACGAGTCCGCCACGCGGAGCGCCCGCTGCAGGCACTCCAGCACGCGCTTGCCATCGCGGTACAGCTGGAAAGTTAGCAACACTACGTCAAGATGGACCCCCCCCCCCCCCTTCTTCCCCGACACTCCGCACTTACATCTTTCTCTTCGGTCTCGCTGTTGGCCGCAATCGGCGTCGCCCACCACAGATGGCTCGCCAGGTACACCGCCCGGCACTGGTCCGGCTTGCGCAGCAGCTTGCTCGCGTGCTGCGCGCACTTGGTGATCAGCGTGTCGTAGTTCTCGCGGCTAAAGTGGCGCGTCTGGTGCAGCGTGCTGGCAATCATGCACACCGCCTGGAACTGCGCCTTGCTGTCCGACACCGCCTCCTCGTACACCGTGAACGCCTGCGCAAAGAACTCGTACGCCACCTCCTCGAAGCCCGTCATGTCCGCCGTCTGCCCGCACACGCAGAACAGCCGCAGCGACAGCTCCGCCCCGCCGCCGTTGTTCACCCGCGCATACAGCGTCGACACCGCCGCGTGCAAAAACTTGAACAGCGCCGACGACTGCGTCGACCAGTTGTCCTCGTAGTGCTCCCGCGCCTTGAACCGCCGCGCCAGCTTCAGGCCCGCCGTGATCAGCGGCGGCGTCGTGATCCGGATCCGCTCGTTGCCCTCTGCATACGCCTTGCGCGTCAGCTGCAGCAGCCGGAACTGCGTGTCGTTGGTCTCCGCCTGCAGCAGGTGCACCAGCCGCGCCAGCCACCCCTGCTCTTCCAGCGTCTCGTCCGTCTCAAATGACCGCCCCACGCCGCCGCCGCCGCCGCCGCCGCCGCCGCGCTGCAGTTGCTGCTGCTGCTGCACAGCGCCCGGGTACCCCGCCGGCGGCTGCGCGCCCTCTGTGATGAGCACCTTGAGCACCTCCAGCACGTTCTCCAGGTTCGCCGTCGTCGTGATCTTCGTCTGGTTCTTCAGCAGACTGCGCGCCACCTCGCCCGCCACGGCGCGCCGCGTCGGATACGTCTGGCCCTGGAAGAGCGGCACATACGTGGGCAGCGCCAGGGCCGTGAAGATGGAGGCGTAGTGCTTGATGGGCGCCTGCAGCAGGGCCAGGATGCTCTGCTGCGCCACGGGCGAGTGCAGGTCGGGGCTGTTGGCGTTCTCGCCGACCTTGACGGCTGCAAAGGCCAGGATCTGGTCAACGTAGTCCAGCCGGTCGGGGTAGATGTTCAGGGCCAGGTTCGTCAGCGAGACCAGAAGAGCAATGGTGTCCTGGATCGGCAGGTGCTGTGCGTAGACGAGCGACTTGACCTGCCCGAAGAAGACCTCGTACAGATGCACGTCGGCGCCAATGGGCGGCTCGCTGCCGTCGCCGTTCTCGGCCCCCTCGGCTGCGGCGCCCTCGCTGTTTTCGCCGTTTTCGCCGTTCTCGCCATGTTCGCTGCCGTTCTCGTTTGCGTTCTCGTTGCCGTTGACGGCCGTAGCGTCCGTATCGGCTGTTGATGGCGCTGTCGCCAGCGTGTCAGCCGTGGATTCGGCGTCGTCGTCGGCGTCTTTGGAGGCGCCCTCGCCGGCCGCGTCGGCCTGTTTTGAGCTCTCTCCTTCTGCCGTCTCGCCGCTGCCCAGCTTCGTCTTTTCTAGCAGGGCCGCAAGGGCCTCCTCCTCAATCTTTTGTCGGTTCTCGTTCGGGCGGTTCTGTGCTTCGCGCTCGGCGTAGTTGGACAGCCGGTCCATGAGGCCGACGACGATGGCCTTGACGTTGACGTGAGGGTTGAGCTTCGATACCGCGGCGAGGAACTGGTCCAGGGTGTGCAGGTGGAACTCGTCGGGGAAGACCTGGGTGATGACCTCGAGCAGGTACTCCTGGGCCAGGACGTCGCGGCACTGCACGACCTGCTCGAGCAGGGGGGCCAGGATGGCCGTCTTGTACGTCTCCAGGTCGACCAGCTGGCTCAGCCGCACAATGTTGGTGCCGACCAGCAGCTGCAGCTCCTTGCGCTCCTGCGTGCGCTGCTCGCGCTCGCGGGAGTGGCCCTGGTGCTGCAGACGCACCCACAGCTTGTTCATCTCGACAAAGTTGGTCAGGATGAAGCTGATGGAGTCCTGCAGGTTGCCCTCGGGCCCGTCGCCGTCGCCGGTCGGCAGGTAGTCGCGGGACTGGCCGGACAGATAGTAGCGCAGAAAGAGGCCGCGTATTGGGTGCTGCACGCCGCGGCTCATGTCCATCATGTCCTTCATCAGCTCCTTGACCGGCGCGCCCTCGATGGCCATGTAGGCCGTGCCGACGGTGATCATCAGGTACAGCCGGGGGATGATGTTGCCCGCATACTGCACCAGCTCGTAGAGGTCGGCCAGGTGGTTGACCGGGTGGTTCTCGCGCAGATGGACGGACAGGTAGCGGAGGGCATCGAAGACGGACATGTAGAGCTCGTAGTACTGCTTGGGGCCGAGGCTGCTGGTGCGCAGCTCCGAGACGAGTGTTGAGCTAGAAGGGGGGGGTGGTAGGGGCGGTTAGCAGGGGGATGCCCGCGGAGAGACGGGCTCTCTCTCTCCTTCTCAAAAAGAAAAAGAAGACACAAAACTCACCAGCACTTCAGCGCGTCCATTAGCTTGCCAGGCGTGTCGAGGCATTTGCGCATCAGCACCGTCTGCTGGCGCACGGCGATGAGGGCGTCCTCAAGCAGCCGAGCCTGGTCGTCCAGTGGCGGAGGGGTCGCCATGGTGTGCTGTTGGAGCTTGTGACGAGGCCGGGAGGGGGAGGGAAATCGCAGGGAGAAGCCGCCGATGGGCAAGGCGTGCCGTGTGGGCAGAGAGGTCGAAGCAGAGCAATGTCGCAAGAAAACAGAAAACAAAAAAAAAGATCGCGAGAAAGACGGCCGAAATCAGCCAAAATCAGGTGCGACGGGAAGCGGATCGCCGGCAGGGCAGCTGTCACGCAGGCAGGAGGCAATTGGCAACAGGCGGGACCAGCACAATCTGTCCTCGTGTCGGGACTTGCCAGGGGGGAGAAATGGCCAAGGACGCAGCTGGTAGGTGGCTGGGCAGAGGCGGTGGTGTGTGGACAAAAGTGGGTGACGACGCCAATCCGACTTTGTGATGCTCAAAAATAATGAATGGTGTTGCCTTGCAAATATGGAAGCTACCCGTAAGACACAGCGGTCGCTCCTGCCTTTCGCTGTCCGAAGCTCGCTCCCCAGGGATTGACTAAGCCCAACGGCGCCGCACAGACCCTGGAGGGGCCAGCTGTCACGTGTGCGAAGTACGGGTGTGAGACCAGGTGGCAAGCTGGCGATAACGCACTGGGCGCTGAAAGTGGTGCGTGTAAGCGATTCTCCGATCAGACACACAGCAATACGGTTCTAGTCCGCGTCGGCAAAAAAGGGATGTGTATCATCAATCATCTGGTCTACAACTGCAGCTATTCGACAACAATGTCCATCTTAGGACGGACAAAAGCCAAAGGGGGCCGAGCAAAAATAAAGAGAACATAAGGAAAAGGGCTGTTTTGCACGACGATATAGAAAGTTGAAAAAAAAAAAACGACAGAGAGAAAGGCGATTCACAGCACACAACACAATCACATCTATGCCTCCTCCTTGATGGCCACCTGCTCAGGGTGCTTGTCCCTGCTGACCATCGTCTCCACCGTCTCGGCCGACATCACCCGGTGCAGCGTCTTGTCAATGCTGCCCATTGTGGCCTGCCGGCGCAGGTTCGGGCGGCTGCCGTTTGTCACCATCGTGGCATCCGACCCAAACGTCTCCGACGAGGCTGCGGCGCCGCGGTTGGCACCAGCCAGCCCGGCCAGGCCGTCCAAGTCGGACCCGGGACCTCCGCCTCCGCCGCTGCCGCCGCCTGGGGCCGCCGCAGCACGGACAGCGGCATTGCGCTCCGCGGATGTGATGCGGCCCGACGTCCACATGCGGAACCGCTTGCCAAAGAAGTAGAAGAGCGGGATGAAGCCAAACATGATGAACATGACGGCGATGTAGACGCCGAAGACGAGGAGTGGACCACGCTCCTGCACCCACGTGGTGGCGTGCGAGGAGAAGAAGAAACTGATCAGTGTGCGCCACGTGTTGACGTTGACAAGAACGGGACTAGCTGGTCAGTACAAAAGAAGAAGAAGAAGAAGAAGAAGAAGAAGAAGAAGAAGAAGAAAGAAGAAAGAAGAAAAAAGAAGAAAACAGAAGAGGAAAAAAGAAGAAAAAGAAGAAAAAAAGGGAAAAAAAAGAAAAAAAGACAGAAAAAAAAGAGAATTCTTTTGAATCGTGGGCTTCAGACACTTACCCAGGCCAGTGCGGGTAGCTTTCAATGATGAACGTCTTGAGAATGGTGGACGCCGTCATGCTGCCAACCATCAGGAAGAAGGCGCCCGTCAGCAGCACCGCCACGTGCCAGTGGAAGTGCTGGGCGCAGCCGAACACAGCACAGCCCGCCATGGCCGAGATGAACGGCACGATCAGGTTGGGCAGCTGGAACTCGGGCTCGCGGCCGGTCTGGCCCCGCATCCGGGAGATCTTGAGCGTGAGCTTGTCGGCCAGCGGGCCGCCAAACAGGTAGACAATGATCGACGACAAGAAGCCCGTGACCATGAAGAGACCGCTCAGTTCGTATGGGACGCTGTGCCGTGTCAATCAGACTGCACGCACTTCTAGGAACACGAGAGAGAGAGAGAGAGAGAGAGAGAGAAAACGTACCCAGCGGCGAGAAGAGCAAACGAAATGGTCTGGCCGACGGACTGCAAAATGATAAAGAACACGGCATCGATGCAGATGACCAGGAGGACGGCCGGGAAGTACGTCGTCTGCAGGGTGCGCAGCATCTGGATGACGGTCTCCTTCCACTCGAAGCCCATGGTGAAGACGCCCATGTCGTCCTTGCGTGTGCGGCGGCCGTAGCGCTCGTAGTCCAGGGCTGTCCGGACCTGGCCCGGCTCGACCGGCCAGAGACGTTGTCCGTCTGTTGGTCAGCATAGGTGGGAGGAAGGGGAAGGAAGTTGGCAAGAGAACCAAGTTCTGAAGGGGGGGAAAGGAAAGTTTGCCAAAGATCGACGTTCCCCCCAAAAAGGGGAGGGGAGGTACCTACTCAGCTCCTGCTTGGACCGCATCTTGCGGCTCTCCGGCACAAAGACAATGAGCAGGAGCCACGCCAGCACGCCCACGGCGGACGTGATCAGGTACAGCCAGCGCCACGAGTAGTTGGTGGCAATGTAGGGGCCGAGGATGCCAAACAGCATGAGCAGCGGGCCCTGGCAGGCCATGATGGCCGCAAAGGTCCGGTTGCGCTGGTGGATGAACACCATGTCCTGCATCACCAGCGGCAGCAGGCCCTCGACCGTGGCCGACCCCAGGCCGTGCACCACGCGCGCAAACAGGTGCATCCGCAGCGACTGGCTGTACGCCGCCCAGAAGCCGCCCACCCACGAGCACATGGCCGTCACCAGCAGCACGGGCCGGCGGCCGATGGCGAGCGACAGCGGCACCAGGAAATAGCTGGCCACGCAGTTGCTCAGCGTCGGCAGCGTCGACAGCAGCGTGACCTCGTACAGCGAGACCGGCTGGACGCCGGCCGGGACGATGGCCAGCGGGCTGGGGTTGCCCTTCATGTCGGCGTGCTTGAGGATCGGCTTGGGGTCGACGCCCGAGTACTCGAGCAGGAAGACGGGCAGCAGGCCGGCCACGACCATGTCGGCACAGAGCGAGAGACTGCCGACTGGGAAGACGAAGAAGAAGAAGAGAAGAAAATCGACCACGTTAGAGAACTTGTCCTTGGCGGGGGTCTGTCGCTGAACACTTACAGAAACACAGACAGCCAATGGCCGTGTACTTGCGCCAGTTGGGCAGGTTCAGCGGATCTGATCACATCGTCAGTCCTCTTCGTCCTTCCGCGATCTTTTTTTTTTTCTTTTTTTTTTCTTTTCTACATGTCTTCTTCACACCTTTTGGGTCTGGAGGCGGTGTCTTGCAGGTTTGGTCTGTCAGCTTCGATCGGAGAGGAAAAAAAAAAAGGACGTGCTGTCACGTACCGGAATCAGACGGATCTGGCCCGTCTCGTCGTAGATGTCGGTGCTTCCCACAACCTCCAGGGGCGTTTCTGAATCAGATGTCTCCGTGACAGACGACTGCATCCGATGCAGATGGGACTTTTCAGAGATGCCCCGGTCCGAGGGTTCGCGGATGCTGCCAGTGGTGGTCGCCGTCTCATCCTCGCGGTTTCTTTGATTCCAAAGCTCCGTGTCGGTATCGAGCTGCAGCGGCCACTCCGGAGGCAAGTCCTGGGCCGCGCGAAGGTGCTGAGGATGGGCCATTGTCAGTGGCTGTCAAGTCTTGTCTTTCTTCAACGGGCTGGTCCGGATTCTCAGCGTCTGTCCAACGATCTTCCGACTGGAGGGAGGAGGAGGTATGTCCAGAAGAAGACGAGACAAGGCGATAGCATCCAAGAACTTGTAAGCCAAATGGAAGGGGGGGACAGATTTGTTCTGGAACACACAAATTCTCCTCTGCCAATGTCGAGGAGAAAGGGGGGGGGGTTGGTCTACAGTGCCGATTTGGGGAGAGGGAACTATATACTGATAATCATAATGGCCTCTGCCAACTTGGTGTCTGGATGAAAGGGTAAGGTAGCCAGACGAGGAGAAAATGTGGAGTGAGTCGCTGTGATCTGGTCAGAAAGAGACGGGGCGGGAAAGGGTTCTTGGGCCTATTTCTCCATCCGCGCTTCTTGTATTTGTTTTCAAGAAAAAAAGGATTTCAATATGCATTTTTTCCCTAGACTGTTTGGCGTAGATGTGCTCGCTGAACAAGGAGCAAGGGTACAGGAAGCTGGTATCTACTAGACATGTCTTGCAAGGGCGAGGCGTTTGTGTGAGCACGCGTACGCCATCGTGGCTACCAAGGTTGGCCAGATCAGGAATGCAATGGGCCAAGACAAACAATTCATATGGCGGTCTTGTATGTAGGCCATTTGCCAACACCCAGCCGCAGTTGTCTCGTCAGACTCACGAGCCGTGCGTCTTCTTCAGTGAGACTTAGCAGTCAGAGACTCGGAGGAAAGAAGCACAAACTGGGTCTAATACAGGTTAGAGGACAAGTTTTTTACATGATCACTTGACATTCGACTCGGCTGCCGTGTGCATAAGACAGGATTTACACTCTGGGGGAAAAACAAAGGGGTGGGGGGGGCCTCACATTGTTCATTCCCATAAAGTGAGTTTTCTGGGGTAGGTTGCTTCGCCCCGTGTATGATATGAGGAGGCTGTTATTAGACAACGTATATAAGGGTATTTTTGCCGAATGAATAATCATTGGATGTTTCTCAAAGTACCGTGTAGATCTTTGCAATCTTTCGGCTTGGGTCTTGTTCTCTCTTCATCACTGGCAATTCGATCATCCTCAGAATGAGGTTAGTTTGCGTTGCATGTTGTGTTTGTCTGATAGACTTGACAGCTTCAGTGAGGAGGAGCACTTGACCTTCCTTGTTGAGAGGCGAGCATTATCGTAGCAGAAACAATGTACAATGATTGGTACAGAGTATGGGGCAATCTAGAGGAATATTCCGATGAAACGATACTCTATTTGTTTCTCATTGCATGGATATTCTCCGCAGATACCCATGTGCCGGACTGGACGGTTCTTTGCAGCTCTAGATAGCATTGCGATCCATATGCAACAGTCTTGTATGCGGATGTCCCTGGCGCAGAATTAGAAGCTGGAACAGCATTCTCAGCCAGCTTCATCGTCTCATGATTTTCGAGAACAACGTTTCTGGCTTCCGCGCTCCAATGCGGCTGGAAGACGAAGGAGAAAGGGGGTACCTGTCCCTGGACGTGTTTTACAACTCGCCGTGGAGCGAGATTCATAGCGTGTTCGCAGCCGCGTGAATGTAACTATGTGCCGACTTTTGCGCTCTGGTATCAATAGTCTGTTTCCATACCAGCCGTGTAGAGGCCGGGTCTGTTTCCATCCGGCACTTGTAAGACAAGTCTCGTCAGGTTTGCTTCTTGGCTTGTGCGACTGGGTGGCATGCGCAGACCTCGGCTTCTTCCGTCGGTCGTGGTCCTGGCCAAGATCCGGTGAAATCTCGGGGGCCTTTACATATGCCATGGACTGCTGTGGGCTGTCAAGGCGGCAGAGCATGCCCTGCAACGTCTGTAGGAACTGATTGTGACAAAAGGGCTTGCACGGGAAGACTTCGGTCAACCGGTAGTTACGTTAGCTGCCGACAGTAGTATAACAGGGTAGCACCGAATCCATTCTGTAGAGAGCCAAGAAACAAAACCTCCGAGGTGCAGAGCTGCTGCATCTCGGAGCTCATAGATAAGCATGGGTAGAATTTGCCTAAGCGTGCAGGTGCAAAGTTTGGGTGACATGGAGCAGGCATTGTGTTGCTCAATTTGGAGTGCGGCAAAAAACGAAAAAAAAAAAGAGGTCGAATTGATTGCGCATCTGGAGCAAAGGGCGCCAAACCAATGGCGGCTGCACAATTTCTCACTCTGCTTCTTTTGTGCAAATAGCCGGGCTTGTCTATGCTTGCTATACGATTGCAGCGAAAAGGTCTCGGACGAAGCAGATTCCTACACGAGGAGGCAGAGAAAAGAAAGTGTCTCTTTTCTGGGTGCTCGACTGCTGCAATGCGCTGTTGCAGACCCGAGTGAACGTCCAGGGTTGGTTTGGTGGAGGAGTACGTAACTCATGTTTGCTCTCTTATACCGTATATACAACTTGCTCCCCATATTATCGAACGCAAAGTAACACGCTGTTTGTGTGAAGTTGTAACAGAAATGACGCCGTGTTCGTGTCATGGCAGGGGATCCTGGTGAAGGTATGTCCATGGTATCTACACAAACTGCCGCTGTTTCAAATGAAGGCAAACAAAAAAAAATCATTTAATAATCAGTCCATCATCTGCGAGGCAAAGGGAGTCCAAGAGTCCTCTTGCGTGGCAGCCAAAATCAAGGCACAAAAGGGGCGGAAGGGGTCCCAAACAAGTAAGTCAGCCAGTCAACAAGAGGGAATTTGCCGCTGTTCTCGAAGTCTCGGCTGATGTTTCCAACCCCCCAAACTGTATCGGGAAAATGGGACTGGCAGAAGGAAGGCAAAATATACCAATTTGACGCGTCTTGAAATTCAGAGAGCAAGGTTGGAGGAGCAACATGTACAGAGTCGAAGTGCCGGGAAAACATGTCCAAACTTCGGTGTGTCCATCGTTAGATTGGCTTCGTGGCGAGGCCTGCGCTCAACATTCAGGATGCTGTCGTCTTCAACCAACAGAGTCTTTCTTTGCAGACGAGGTCGGGGCAATGGGACTTTTGATTTCTGTCTTTTGTCAAATTTTGTATTTTCAAACCACAGAGTAGACAGTTTCCTTGGTACTGTTGGAGACCTGCAACAATGGAGAGTGGTTTTCTGCTAAATCAATTGATATTGGCTTGGCCGAAGCCCAGTCGTCTTCAATTTCTCGTCCATGAGGAGGAGAGATGGGCCAGATATTTATGCAACTCAACCCGGAGTTTACGGGCTGTCTTGCAAGCCGACAGGCATATTACCACCCGCAGAAGGTTTACAAGTGCGATGAAGAGCGGGCATCGTCCTCGCCATTCCCCCAAACATCATACGGAACATAACAATGTTTTCCTCCGGTAACGCCGGAGACATGACTGTACTGAATTGCGCAATTGAGAGATGCCTGTAGTATTCAATGGAAGCTTTTCCTGCTTCATGCTATGATGCTGTTTTTGTGGTGGTTTTGGTGATGCGTTTTGTGATGCGTTTTTGTGTTGATTTCTTGTCGAGAATTGTTTGATATGATGACTGGATACCCCCCCAAACTCCATAAGCTGTCCATGTTCAAATTGGTCCAATGCGCAATTTCCTTTCGTCCATTCATTCCATTCATGATGGGGACAGCATCCCAAAAAATAGTACAAAATTCGGAGAACAAAGAAAGGGGGAGAAAGCCAGCCCCATTCTCTTTTTTTTTTTTTCTTTTTTTTTTCAGTTCTTCTGGTTCTCCTTGTGGTGTTTCTTGTGCGCTCCCGGGATGGTGCGCACGGCAACGCTGTAGTTCTCGCCCGTTTGCGAGACAGCGTGGACAAGAACATCCTCGCCATATGGCCACTGCACGCAAAGGCATGAGCATCTGCTGATCGAGCTTTCGAAGAGAATGCATGGGAAGTGCTTACCTGGCCCGACAGGGACGGGTTGTCCTGTTCGTCGTACTCGGCAAAGTCGTGCTGGACGTTCTTCAGACACCTTTTGGCGGCGTCGAGGGCTTCTTGCCGGTGCAAGTAGGCGCCTTCGATCTCCGTTCTCTGGACGGCGCCCGACCGGTCCTTGTCGTAGTTGGTCTCGGTCTGGAGCACATAGTGCAGCCGCTCGTCCGGGTTCGTCTTGTTGTCTTCGGGGTAGGGCGACACCTCGATGTGGCCATGGGGCCCCTCGGAGAACTCCTGGTCGTTGGGCGTGGTGTCGATGCCGACGAGGAACTCTTGTCCGGCCGGGGCCTTGGCAAAGACAATGACGCCGTCGCCGTGCGTCCACGGCGCGGAGCCGTCGTTCACGGCGTAGGTGGCAAAGTCGGCCGGCTCGTAGCCCAGGGCGTTGAGGGCCGTGACGGCAAAGGCCTTGGCCGCCGACAGCGAGGTCCGGGTGCCCAGCACGTAGACGGTGCGGGTGCTGCCGGACGTGTCGGCGTGGTAGTCCACCACCGTGAGTGTGGTATGGTAGAGGAGCTCTGGGAAAGCAGACATGGTTGTGCGTGGTAGAAGAGGTGAATGGGTGGTTGGTGATTGGTTGCAATGGAGATCTTGCTTTGCTATGGGACACAAGACAAACCGTTCTTTCTCTTCGTCCAGCACTGGGACGCCGCGTCGATTAAATACAGGAGGGGGAAAACAACAAGCGAAACCTCATGACCGGCCCAGCACGGGGTGGGCAATCGTCCTGTTTGGCCATGTTTTGTGGTCATGTTCCCGATGAACCTTTCTGCTTTTGCGTGACAATCGTCTCGGCTTGCCACTAGACCGTCTTTGGTGGAAACGGGCTGCCACTGCCTAGAACGTTGTACCAGCGGGCTTGTCCCAAACGGAAGAGTCCCCGGCCTGCGTTCTGCTGCATTCTGGCCGTTTCTCGCCCAAAGGCGAAGATCCTCCGCCAGTCAAGGGGAGAGACCTGACGCGTGTCACGGGGTGCGAGGTGTGCCTGAACGTTGTGGCCGAGTAAGCAGGACACATCGTCACGTTGTTGCTCGTATGACCGACGGAACCCGTTTTTTCGTCCGTGGCGTGCTCTCCGTGGTCATTGGACAACGCCTGGTTTTTCCTTGTCCTGCTTTGCCTTTTCTTTGCCTCGGCAGACCCATGGCCGTCTCTTCACACCAAGATCATCATATCTCCAGATATCGGAAAACCTGGGGTAGTGAGTCGCTGCCAGCCATTGTCGTGTTTGGCGTGTCACGTGATGGTGATGAGGCTCATTTCGACCACCACTCTCACAACCAACATCTTTACGGGGGAATCCAATTCTACAAAACACGATGGCTGCGCGAGCAATTGGACATGGCGCTTTGTCTTTGTGTGTGAACATTCTTACATTCTAATGGAGCACGCGAGGTCTATCATAAAAGGAACGGCATCATTCAGTCCAATCATTAAACAAGGGCACCCTCCATCTCTTTTCTCACAAGTCTCCCAGTATGCTGGCGATCCAGGTGCTGACCTTCTCGGCCACCTCCTCGCCATGTTCTGTGAGTGGACGCCAAAGTTAGCTTCGAGTCTTCCAGCAGCCAGAGGTAGATCAGATCTCCAAAACTCACGAATGCAGAAGGCATGCGGCAGGCCCTTTTCGTCCATGACGATGCGTGCCCGGCCCTTCTTGTGCGCTGGGCCGTCCCGCCTGGCGTGCGCCTCGCGCCGTGCAATGAACTGGTCCCGGCGGGCATTGTTGACCCAGTGGTCGTCCTCGCCAAAGAAGATGATGAACTTGGGCGGCGGGTCGTCGTCGTCGTCGTCCGCGGCTCTTGATCCTGCTCTTCCTTTTTCCCCCTCCTCGGCCTCCTCGGCCTCCTCGGCCACCTCCCACACTTCGTCGGCCCACGTGTCTTCGCGGATGTGCGCCAGCTCGTCCCGGCCCAGGAAGATGGTCTGGCGCACGCCCACGCCGTTGGACAGGAAGCGCGTCGTGACCGCGGCCGCATGCGGCGGGAAGCGCAGCAGCGTGCGCACCACCCAGCCCAGCGCCGGCGTCGGCCAGCACCGCAGAAAGCCGTCGGCCAGCGTGCCGGCGTGGGCGCCGATCACGGGCAGCTGCAGCAGCCGGCGGAGCCCGACGCCGCTCGGCGACTCGGCCAGGTGCGTCAGCGTGGCAAACAGCAGAATGCCGGCGCGCAGCCGAGGGGTGGGGCTGCCCGTCTCCGTGTGCCGGCGGAACACCTCGAGCGCAATGTAGCTCCCCACCGAGTGCCCGCTCAGGATGACCTCGTCAAAGGGCTCGCCGTGCCGCGGCCCGCCCGCGCTGTCGATCCGCGCGGCCGCCACGGCGTCGCCGGCGGCGCGGATCTGCGTGTCCAGGTCGAACGGGGCCGGGCCGTACTGGCCGCCGCCGTCGTCGCCGGCGTCGAACCCGAGGAGGTTGCGGCCCAGGATGTGGAAGCGCACCGGGCGGCCGCTGCCATGGGCAGCACTGGTCTCCTCGACCTTGTCCAGCAGGCTGCGCAGCGTGGACAGGAACGTCTCGTAGTAGTCGACGAAGCCCGGGTTGCCCGGGAGGAAGAAGAACAGACAATGCCGCGCGTCGGTCGCTTTCTCGCCGTCGCTGCCGCGGCCGTCGCCGCCAGCGGGCTGCGACGACGGGTACGACAGCCACACGGGCATGGCTCGGGGGCGACTGCGGTAGTGAGGGGATGTTTCTTTTTTTTCCTTTTTTTTTGGCGGGAATGGGCCGCGATTGCGAGCGTGTTCTCTCTTGCAACGTCGGTGACGCTTTTCGGGGTGCCGAGAATGGCAGAAGCCGGGAGAGGCGCCCCCAAATAGGCCCCACAGCCGCTAATTCATTCGCTTGCACCCCCACTAAAAGAAGACGTCACCCAAAACTGCGTGTGGACAAGACGGCGTCCTTTGCGCTGCCGAGACAGAAGGGAGGTCTGCCACGGGCGACGTTTACAGGAAGCCCACATTGCCTCTCAAACTGAATGTCAAGCTGCATGCCAGGGAGATGCAGGCAACTGTTTGAGTGCAATTCTGGCTTGGGCATAGCATGCGAAGTGGGATAGAGCATCACAGGCGTGGCTGGGCTTGCAGTCTTGGACAGGTGTCTTTTTGAAGAGCCGAAGAAACAAGAACAAAAAAAAGAGATCAGTTTTACTTCACCGAATCCCAGAATGCGCCTTCGGGAATTTTGTACCCGTCTTTCAAGAAGAACACTGGCAAATCTCGTTAAGATTGTCGAAAGGATAGCTTGCGCACGACAAAATCTCCGAGACAGGTGGGAAACAGTTCCTGCTTGTTGGAACGGGAACGAGACAACAGAAAGGGAGCGAGTGGGAGGCAGAAAACTGGCAAGGCATTGGGGAACAGCACCAACGGCTGCCGGCTGTTAAGCATCCCAGCCTTATGCTCTGGGGTCTACCGAGCAACAAACAGGCAGAACCGTGGACGAAGAGATGCAGAATGGCAGGCCAAGAAAACAACAGATCTTCCGAAAGACCTCGACAAGCACAGCCGCGAAGCGAGAAAAGATGGCAAAGAAAAAGCCAACTGCCAAGAAGACACAGCTTGGTTCCATAAGAGGCAAAAGAAACACCCCTCCCCATGTCGTCAGCGGAATGGACAGCCTCCGCTCTGTTGGATGCAAGATCACGTCTTGCCGACCTTGGCCGAATGAGTCGTCGTTTGGTTTTGTAGGAAGCCCATAGGGCGTCGATCATAGAGATCAGAGACAGGAAGGGAAATCTCCGATACGTTGGTGCGTCGGGTCAGGCAATGCAGTCGAGGCAGCAAATGCGCTGTTGTTTTCATCGGCTCTGTGAGCAGTCGCCATGTAGACGCTGATTGATGGCGTATGGTCATCCGCCACAGCGGCTTTTAACTGGTCGGTGAGGGCTGCCCATGTCCATCTAGATGCCGTGATGTTACGATCCAGCACCGTCGACAAGAAGGTGAACAATTGAAGAGATTTGAATGCAAGGAAAGCAGAACCGTGCATTTTTGGTCATGAATAGCAAGGTGCAGCTCCAGGGCCTGCCCGGGCCTGTAATTCTGGCCAGCCCTGTCGTTTTATCGAGTGCAACAGAAACACGACAAGCGGCCTTGGCGTCTATCCCCATATGGCGCAGCATCGAGGTGGCCCACGGCCAGCCCCGGCCCAAGGTCATGGCTCTCGAGCAAGAAGAAGAAGACAGAGAGGAAAAGAAGATCCAGAACAATGGCAGTGTCGTATCCAGCAACAGGGCCGGCGTGGCTCGTCCAGTCGGATCGACGATACGCGACAACGGGATCGCCCCGTGGATGCCAGCACCCACTGGGAACCAGTAGAAGCCATCGACGACCCCTTCTCACGGCTCTATGGCCCCGTCCGTGAGCCGCGTTACAAAAAAGAATATTGTAATTTAAATAGATAAAAAAAAGCCAAAACAATCCATATGCAGGGACATTGTGCGATTGTCCCACCACCGCCCATGCCTGGGTCTTAGGCTGTTCTTGTATGCTCTTCTTTTGTGGTCTTTGGCGGGCTCTTTGCCTATTCAACGTGGAACAAACATGGAACATGGACAGCCGTGGGGAATTAAAAAAAAAAAAAAAGCGGGCTATGATCTCCGTTGTTTGGTCTGGCTGCTGGTGTTCGCTGGGCCAATGGCTGCTGGTCGACGCTGGACTTTGACACTGGGTTGGTGGCAGCCTTTTCCTCCTCCTTTTTGCCACACCGTCGGCGTCTTCTCGCCTGTGCATGTTGTTGGCTATTCTCTCTCTTGGATCCGGCCAGGCGGGAAAACGGATAGAAGGGACGGTGCAACCCCCCCCCCCCCCTGCTCCCTTAGCCTTGCCCCATGATGTCCATCCTCATACGCCGAGCCCTTCCTCCCCAGACCGGACAATCAATGGCTCTCTTACTCCTCGCAGGATAGACTTTGCTGCTGTATCCTTCCTGTTGTATCCTTTCTTGTCTGGGACCACTGCCAGCCTGTCGGGGATTTTCTTTGCCATCCGTCCCCGTTTCTGCTCTTCGCCCGCATCAAAAGTGGACTCTTTGTTTCTCTCTTTTTTTCGGGGAGACTATCTCCATTTCATCCTCTTGTTCCTCGATTTTCTCTTTTCTCTTCTTTTTCAGTTCCCGTTCCCACTCTTTTTTGTTTTCTGTTTTCGAGATTTTGCTGCCCCCAGTTTCGGTGTCTGGTCATCGTCGTTCCTTGTTTTGCTGCGCATAACTGAAAGATGTAAACGGCTTCTTGGAGCGTCTTCTACCTTCGTTTTCTTTTCCTTCTGACTTGAGAGTCTGCTCCCCTGGTTTAGGGACGTCTCCATTTCATTCGTTTTGGTGCCTTGTTCTGTCTTTTTTTCGTCTGTCCGTCTTCTTTTCTGCTCGTTGATCGACTTCCTTCCTCGTCGATGTCGAACGTCGTCGCAACTTAGACCTTTGCCACGGTTTCCATCCATCATCAACAAGCACGCAGAACGATGTCGTACGCCGGTCTGTCAACACCGATGGAGATGGCGCTCGGCGCAACGTCCAACGTCTACGACTCGGAGGATGCGACGGGAACCATTTCTCCCTTGCTACCCGTACTCATACACGGTCTCGGCGCCGTGGCCACGTTTGGGTTTGCGTCCTTCTTGACCAGCCTCATCCTCTTCGCCTACTTGACCTACAAGCTCGTCAGCTGGCAGCTCAACCCACCAGACCGAGACAGCGCGTCGTCGCAGAAACGGGCCACATCGCCGGAGCCAGAATCACCCACACTGTCGGATGCCAACGGCTTTCTGGCGCCGCCCTCCCATTTCTGTCCGCAAAAAGACGAGGACGAAGCCGCGACCCTTCCCCAGCGAGCCCTCGACACGTTCTGGCAGCGGCTGCGCAAGGAGCCGCCCAACCAGTTTCTCGTCCTCATCTACAACCTGCTCTTTGCCGACATCCAGCAAGCCACGGCCTTTCTTCTCAATGCCAACTGGCTGGTGAAGAACTCGGTCGCGGTGGGCTCGCCCGTATGCTGGGCGCAGGGCTGGTTTGTGTCGACGGGCGACCTGGCCTCGAGCGTGTTCATCACGGCCATTGCCATGCACACGTACTTGGGTGTGGTGCAGGGCTACCGGCTGTCCACGTGGGCCTTTTACTCGGCCATCTGCGCACTCTGGGGGTTCGTCTACGGCATGGCGCTGCTGGGCGTGATCGTCACCAACAACGGCTCCGGCCAGGGTGGTCTGTATGTTCGCGCCGGCGCATGGGTATGTTGTCCCGCACTCGGATGCGTCCTGTTTGGTATGTAGCGGCTAACCAGTCAGTGCTGGATCAACTCGGCGTTCCAAGACCTGCGGCTGTACCTCCATTACCTCTGGATCTTCTTGGCCTTGGCCCTGACCAGCATCATCTACCTGGTCATTTTCTTGCATCTGCACATGCACCGCAGGCACTCGGACAAGTGCTGCTTGGCCGCCGGCAGCCACGGCGAGCACTACCCGAACCCGGACCCCAACGGCCCCGAGCTCATGGTGCCCGGCTCGCCCCGTTCCACGACGACGAATGCGAGCAGCAGCAGCAGCAGCGCCGCCAAGCGCCTGCCGCCCATCCCGCGCTCGGCCCGCCACCCGACGTTTCTGCTGTACCCCCTCATCTACGTCCTCTGCACGGCGCCCCTGGCGGCGGGCCGGATCGCCTCCATGGCCGGCAACGACGTGAGCCTGGCCTACTTTTGCTTTGCCGGCTCCATGATCGCCTCGGCGGGCTGGCTGGATGTGGCCCTGTATGCATCGACGCGGCGCTCGATTGTGTTTTCGGGCCAGGCACCGCCGAGCCAGGACACGGGCCTCGAGACGTTTGCCTTTATGCGGACGCCCGCGGGCCGCCGGTTCGGCAACGTGGTGGTCGTGTCCGGGGGCGACGGCAGCCCCAACAAGTGCCACGAGGGCAAGCGGTGGCGCCGGTGGAACGACCAGGTGATCGCGGGGGCACGGCTGCGCAGCTTGCGGGGGGGCGGCGACAAGAACAGCAGCCAGCCGTCTCTTAAGGGCTTCGGCTCGGGTGCCGGCGAGATCATGGGGATGGCCATGTGGGTTTCCCCCCTTTTTCGGAGAAGTGAAGTTTTCGAGTGGGCCATTTTTTTTTTTTTGCTGATGACAGGACAGACAATGTGACACGGTGACGAGTGTGACCGTCGAGATCGACGAGACAAAGAGCGACACGGCCAGCCTCTGCAGCCAGAAAGGCAGTATCGCCAGCGACATGGCCAAACTGAAGTCGTGAATGCCGGGCGGCGTGACCATACGACTCACAAAATAATCACACGGCTGTCCATGGCGGAGAGAGAATTCTTTGCGTGCGCGTATTCCAGGAAAGGATTCCATTGCTGTGGGTTACAGGCTGGGAGCGGGGTACACGGCAAGCAAAAAGCAATGCTTGGATTGGTTTGGGAAAGGGTACATGGTTTTTCTTCTTTTTTTTCTTTCTTTTTCTTTTCTTGGTTGTGGTAAGCGGCTTCTTCTTTTCAATCGTGTTTTTCTACGACATCTCTTCCGGAATTGGCGCGGATGTTAGATATACCCCATACTTTTTGATATTCTAGTATTTTTGTTTTGTTTTTTTGTGTTTTGTTTTGAATTTTGGGGGGCTTTCGATGCAATGTTTCTTTGAGATGAAGGTTTCATTCTGGTCTTCCAAAGATTGGGTCGTGATCTGTAAGAGTCAAAGGGTTGACGTGGAGTGCGAAATACGAGCATATCCAGACATGTCTGTTAAATCAAACTGGGGGTGATATTCGTCACCAACGCGAGCTCCAGGGCCTCTGACGCCGACATAAAGAAGACGGGCCTCTGCAGCCCGAGAAGCGGTGCCCGGCACTTACACGGCCAAGAAACAATGGCGGTCCCATTGTTCCGAGTCCTTGGGAACTGGTGCGGGGGCACATACCCATACCGGGGAGATCACAAGAGTCGGTGTTTCCGACCACCGATGCCGTTGGCCCCAAGAGCGTCATTCAATAAGCGCCGAGTGCCATGCGTATATCTGGCCTTGACTGCGACCCCCCGGAGCGCATCTGCGCTTGTCTGAAGCATGGATTGCAGCCACAGCAGAGCAAAGGCCGAATGTCCGAATGAGTCAGCCGGAGTTTAGAACGGATTGTTTCGCTCAATAGGGGCTGAGGACCCACCGGGGCGACATGAACGCCGAGCACCGGGGGACGGTGGCGCTAACAGCAACGGGGGACCAATTGGGGACCAATTGGGGACCAACTGCGGGGACCACTGGTTCAAGCTAAACTTTGTTTTGGTTGCTTGGGGACGCTGCCGTGCAATCTTATCATCGGACCAGCACATGCGACAGCACTACGAAAAAAAAAAGCAAGTTTCCCAAAATACATCCGCTCGGCACTCACTCAACACCGGAGCGGACCACGGCCTGTAGGAACACGGAGCCAACCACGAGCCGCAATTGAAAGGGGGCACTGCGCAGTACATTGTACACGGCAAGCCAAGAAAGAGAGAGAAGCAAAAAAAGAAAGCGCCAGCCCTAAAAAGGAGGTGTCCGACCGGGTTTCAACTTGATTGTGCCTGGAGAACTGAGCGCCTGGATTCATTTCAAGTCGCGCATCGTTCATCGTGTGCAGATCGTCCACGGCCTTCTCAGCAGGACAAGCCTCGCAAGATCGACTGACTCTCTTTCCCTTCTTCTTTGGCCGTTCCGGACTGCCTCTGGGCCACAACGCCACATCCACGTCACCATGGCCCACGACGAGGTCATGATGGAGGACCGTCCCGACGATCTGGAAACAGCGCCGACGCCTCCTGTCAACACGGACGAGGACGAGAACGTCAAGGAGAATGTCGAAGACAGCGTCGCACCGCCGCCTGCCAGCAGGCCGGCGCCGCCCAAGCGGACCACGCTGGAGGTCTTTTTGATCATGGCCGCCTCCTGTGTATGTCTGTCCCCTTGGTTGTATTGTTTTTTTTTTGTTGTCGACGACACCTGACAGTTGTCGGCGACACCTAACACTTGTCCACTGACAAAACTCGTTTCTTTTTTTTTCTCTTTTTTTTTTCCAGATGTCTGTCTTCCTCGCGGCGCTCGACAACACCATCATCACCACGGCGCTGCCGACGATCGCCGAGCACTTTGGCTCCGCCGCCGGCTTCGTCTGGGTCGGCTCCGGGTTCATGCTGGCGGCGGCGGCCACTACGGCCAACTGGGGCAAGTTCAGCGACGTCTGGGGCCGCAAGCCCGTGCTGCTGGCCGCGTCGGCCGTCTTCATCCTGGGCTGCGCGCTGTGCGGCGCCTCGGTCAACCTGGCCATGCTGATCGGGGGCCGCGTCGTGCAGGGCGTGGGTGCCGGCGGGCTGCTGACGCTGGTGAACATCATCATCGGCGACCTGTTCTCGCCGCGCGAGCGGGGCAAGTACTACGGCATGATCGGCATGGTGTGGGCGACGGCCAGCGCCCTGGGGCCGGTCATTGGCGGTGCCCTGACGAGCAATGCCAGCTGGCGATGGTGTTTCTACATCAATTGTGAGTGCGATGTGTGTGGTGATGGGAGAGAGGGGGTTGTTTTTTGTTTCGTTTTTTTGTTTGTTTGTCTCGTTTTTGATTTCATGTTGGATCGGCGTGATGCGTTCTTTTGTTGCCTCATTTTTGAAATTTCGTGTCTGCTTTTCTTTCTTTCTTTTCTTTCTTTCTTTCTTTCTTTCTTTCTTTCTTTCTTTCTTTCTTTCTTTCTTTTCTTCCTTTGGTCCTAACATCCCCCAGTGCCCATCTCGGGAGTCGCTTTCGCCATCATCCTCTTCGTCCTCAAGCTGCCGTCGGCCAAGACCGGCCTCCTCGAAGGCCTCAAGGCCATCGACTGGCTCGGCAGCGTCTTCATCACGGGCGGCTCGCTGATGATCCTGATGGGCCTCCAGTTTGGCGGCACCACGTACCCGTGGAACTCGGCCACGGTGATCTGCCTCATCGTCTTTGGCGCCGTCGCCCTCGTCATCTTTGGCTTCATCGAGCGCTACGCCGCCACGTACCCGGTCATCCCCGTGCAGCTCTTTGCCACGCGCTCCAACATGGCCTGCCTGGCCGTCGATTTCTTCCACGGCATGGCCTTTACGCAGGTCATGTACTACCTCCCGACCTACTTCCAGGCCGTCCTGGGCGCCTCCGCCCTCTTCTCGGGCGTCTGGCTGCTCGGCGCCTGCATGGGCGTCTCGGTCGCCGCCGCCGTCACCGGCATCTACATCAAAAAGACCGGCCGCTACATGGACCCCATCGTGCTCGGCTTCACCCTGGCCGTGCTCGGCGCCGGCCTGCTGTACGACCTCCCGCGCAACCACGACGGGCGCTCGGCCTGGGCCCGCATCATCCTCTACCAGATCCTCGTCGGCGCCGGCACCGGCTTCAACTTCCAGCCGCCGCTGATCGCCCTGCAGAGCAGCGTCTCGCCGCAGCACATTGCCTCGGTGACGGCGTCGTTTGCGCTGGTGCGCAACATGGCCTTTGCCATTGGCGTCGTCGGCGGCTCGGCGGCGTTTGTCAACAAGATGGGCGCGCAGCGGGCCGTCGTGCGGGCCGCCGTGGGCAGCGACGCCGTGGCGGACGCGCTCACGGGCGCCGACGTGCAGGCGAACCTGTTTGTGGTGGACGGGCTGCCCGCGGCGGCGCGGGCGGTGGTGCGCAACGCGCTGTACGTGGGGATCCGCGGCATCTGGCTGCAGACGGTGTCGTTTGCAGCGGCCGGGATGGTGTGCTGTTTCCTGATCCAGAAGAAGAAGCTGCAGAAGACGCACGAGACGGTGCAGACGGGCCTGGCGGGCGAGCAGGAGCGGCGGCGGCTGGCCGAGGCGGACAAGGCGCGGAAGAAGGCCGAGAAGCAGCAGAAATAGAGAGGGGCGCAGACAAGAGAGAAAGAAAGGGGAAGGGAAAAAAAAAAAAAAAAGACAAAGCATTGCCACGGTCGGTATTGGTGGCTAGGTTTGGAGGAACAAGCATATATTCCCGGGTTCCAGCATAGACACACATCTCTTTCCTTTTTGTTGTTTACTGATCTTTTGCTCCTTTGTTCCTCTTTTTTTTTTTTTCACATTTCTTTTTAGTTTGTATTTTGTTCATATTCTCATTGTTCACGTTTTCTTTCACATATCTCCTGTTGGCCCCTCTTGCGAGGTGTTCGTCTAATCGTGTATTATTTGTCGTTAGAGTAGAGTACAGTTACTTGCCCCGATACCTTTATTGCGAAACAGCGCCATTGCACAGTCATCCTTTTTTTTCTCTAACCCCATCTAAATCGGCGTCCTGTCAAATGCCATTCCCAGCATGCAATTGTGCATGTCCCCCAGCTCGATTCTGGGGTCCATCCAGTGAGTCATGTCGTTGGTGCTCAGGATCGAGTCCAGCATTTCCTCGGCAGAAGGACGCTCGCCGTCGTCAGTCCCTCCTGCTGGCATGGAGGAGCGGCTGGCATCTTCGCCTGGCGTGCGAAACACGGCCTCGCTCGGGCCCGCCCGGGTTGTTGCGAGGCCATTGTTTTCCGTGGTGGGATTCGTGGCTGCTGCTCGCTCGGTCCGCTGGGCCGTGTTTCCGCGGCCGACCGGCACGAACCAGCTGCTCTGGATCGCTGGGGATGGTCGTCTCCAGCTGGCTGCTGGTGGTGCTTCCCCTGGTGGGCCTGGAGGCGGCGGGGACGGCTGGCCATCGTCGCCGAAGATGGAGCAGTGCCGCAGCGGCTCAAAGACCGGGTGGAGTGCCGAGGCCGAGGCCGAAGCCGAAGCCGAAGCAGCCTCAGTCGCTGCCATCGTCGGCCGCGGCACGCCCCCGGCCGCGGGAATGAAAAAGGTCTCGTACCACGCATCGATGGCCACGACGACCGACAGCCAGGCCGAGGCAATGCGGCAGTGGCGTTCGTGCAGCTCCTGGAGGCGGTCGATCAGGCTGGCCATGTACAGCCGTACCTGGGTGGCGGAGTTGTCGTCGGCGGTGTCCAGCACCAGCCCGTGCATGGCCCCGGTGGGCATGGCGGCCGAGATCTGCAGCTTGATCAGGACGACCAGGGCATAGCCGATGCGGGCGTACATCACGACCGGACTGCCCAGGAGCTGGTCCGTGGGCGAGGCCAGAAAGATGCCGAGCAGGTTGCGGGCCGCCATCAAGCAGGTGCGGCGCGAGGAGAGATGGAAGGGGGTGAGTGGTGGCGGCGGCGGCGGCCTCGGCTCGCCGGGCTGAGACGGATCGGGGGCGGGTGGCAGGGCGAGGCGGTAGGGGGGCCGGAAGTCGGCCGGGTCGAACTCGTTGTAGAGGCTGGCTTCGTGGAGGATGCCGAGGAGGGTGTGGTATTGCATGAGGAGAGAGTCTGGTCCATGTCAGTGTATTGGTTCTGGAATAAAAGTATAAGAATAAAAAAAATAATAAAATAATAAAACAATAAAACAATTGAAAAATAAGAAAATAAGAAAATAAGAAAATAAGAGAACAAGAGAACAAGAAAATAAGAAAATAAAAACGCTCCCCAAGACATTGTCCTTACTGTTCATGCATGTTCCCGACACGCTCTTGTTCCACTCTTCCAGCTGTCGGGTGGCATTCTGGAGGTTCAGCTGCGTGCCCGGGTCGGACAGATCGTGCGCCGTGCGCCGCCTGGTGGCGGCCGCCGCAGCCAGGGGCTCGGGCTCGCTGCCAAAGGAGCGCAGGCCGAGAGCACTGGCGGTCATGTCCACGATGCGCTGCAGCCGGACCCAGGCGACCAGCACCTGGTCGCTGCTGGTGGCCACGGGCGACGTCTGCAGGGCCTCGAGGCAGTCGCCAATGTAGGGCGTGAAGCTGAACATGGTCTGGCGATGGAACGCGAGCGATACACTGTGGGGGGGGAACTTGTCAGCATCGACGGCTGGCTGTGCCGTGGGAAAGCCGGAGAGCCATACCTGGAGCAGCAGATGTAGCAGGCGAGCAGCGTGCGCTTGAAGGCGAGCGGGTCGCCGGCATGGGCGGCCGGGCAGCGGTCGTCGGCGTAGAGGGAGGGCCCGATCTCGATGGCCATGGAGGCGGCCAGGTGCAGGTGCTGGTAGAAGCGCAGATGGTCGTAGTAGTTGCGTTTGGCGGGCGGCGGCGGGCGGTCTCCCAGGGCCGGGATCGGCGCGGCGGCAGGGCCGGCCAAGCCGGGGCGGGGGTGGTACAGGTTCCAGTTGGACGACACGAGCAGGGCCTGGATCAGCTCGACCGACTTCTGGCCTCCGACGATGATGCACTCGGCGTACATGCGCAGAAGAAGCGCGTCCAGCGCCGTGCCGAGCGCGTCGAGGTCGGCGAGGCTGTCTGCGTCGCCGGGGTGGTTGTGGCTGGACACGTCGGCGTCGCTCACGCCCGTGCCCACGGCGGCGGCCAAGATGGACAGGAAGAGGACCGGCGTGTTGGCGCGCACGTGCGCGGCCACGGCGGCCATCTTGGCGTCCAGGTCCGGGTCCACGGTCCATCCGTCCGGCGTCAGGATGCTGTCCAGGCCCACCACGGACGGAAACACCACAAACGGCCGCTGGGGCGCCATGTCCAGCACGTAGCGGCGGAAGAGACGCTCGGCGCGCGCCATGGACAGCAGCCCCGCGGCCACGGGATCGGCCTGGCTGGCCAGGGAGGCGACCGGCGGGACAGACGGCGGCGAAGAACCCGATGTGGCCGGCGAGGCTGGTCCGGGGTGTCGGGACGGCCCCGGGACGGCTGCTGCGGCGGCGGCGCCCGGCGAGAAGCCGAGCGACAGGACGGGCGAGTCGTCCAGGGGATCCCACGCCGTCGCGCGGGTCTCCTCGGCCACCACCGAGCGGCTGTCGCTGCCGCTGCCGCTGCCCTCGCCGGCACGGCCGCCGGCCCTTCTCCCCTCCCGGTGCTGCTGGTGGAGCTGCAGCAGCTCGCCCAGCTGTCGGACCTCGCGCTCCAGCTCGCGCACGCGCACGTCGGTGCGCTTGCGCTTGGTCCGCCGCGGTTCGGTGTAGACACAGGGGCGGCCGAGGTCCCGACAGCGGCGACACGGCGGGCGCTCCGAGATGGGCGGCAGGTGGGCCGGGTCCAGGGGTGGCGCATCGTGGGCGGGCTGGCAGCGGATCTTTTGCAGGCGGCAGGCCTCGCAGGCCCGGAACGCAGTCGTCTGCATGGTCGGCGGATGTCGTCCTTCGTCGTCGGGCATGGTGTTCTGTTTTTGTCTGTTTGCTGGCTTGGCCGGTCCTGCCGACCGAATGGGACTGTCTCCTTTTTGGGGGTGGGCTGGCACAGGGGCTTGGGTATGACGGTGAGAGCAAGGCTGAAAAATTAGTCAGTCGTAAGGCGGGCTTGGAGTTGGGCCGCGGCCCTGCAGCGTCGGCAGTTCACTAGTTATTAGTTACTATGTAACTACTGGCTCGCTCGTTGCGCCCCTGTGTCAGTTTTTATCCCCGCGTGCCTGACTTAGTCATCGTGAATGGGTTCGCGTCCACCACGAGGCACCTTTGTCCGTCGCGGCATGCGAATCGGGAGAATATGAGCACAGAAGTGAATGCGTGCGGCCGTGGACGCACATGGGGTGGCGTGTTGATGGCGAGCTGGTTTCAACAAACTGAAGAAGGGGCCGAGGTTGCCAACATGGACGGGCTTACTTGACGGCTTCAAGCAGATGTGCTGCTGTTGCAAGTCAGCGTGGTGGACGAGACGGGGCCGGAGAACGGCAACGCGGTGCTTGTTCTGATCGAGACTGTGTGCTCTAGTCGCACCTGAGACGTCCTAGACAAACAATGCACGAGCACAGGGTGTTCACGGCAGGCTGGCGTCCCACACCACAGGGGCCGTGTGGCCCACTGCATTAGGACCACTGAAAACGGTATAACGGTGAAAGCTAATTTTGCAGAATAGCCACGTCAAGAAAAGGCTGGAACATGCTCGAAACCACGGACAGCAGACAGGCTCCACCTCGTCCACTGGTCTAGCTCCAGTAGTCAAAGCAAGACGCAAGAAGGAATGGCTCCAGATCTGCTCCAAAATGGCTCCAAAATGGCTCCAAGATTGCTCCGAGATTGGCTCCAAGAACTGCTACTAACTGCTACCAATCGCTGCCAATCGCTGCCAATCGCTACCCAAACCGCTGCTCCGAGAAGAAAACGTCGACGGCTGCCCTGGCTGGCCACCTGGCTACGGGGTCACTTCGTGCCCCCCCAGCGCATCGTACGTTGCGATCCGGGTCATGTCGTAGGCGCCCTTGCCGTCAAAGCGGTGTGCTGCCTTCTTCTTCTCGACAAACGCCATGGCTGCGTCGCGGGCCGTCGGCCAGTCCGCGACCGACGTCCCCAGCGTCTTGCCGTCCTGCACGGCCGCCGTGAACGCCTCCTGCACCCAGCCGACGCAGTTCCAGCCCTCGACGTCGGGTCGCATCGGCGTGCTCGCCAAGATGGCCTGCAGCCGGGCCATGCTCCGGATCTTGCCGACCACGACGCGCACCAGCAGCATGCCGGCCGCCACGACGGGGAAGCTCTCCTCCTGGTAGTGCCACACCGACCGGGCCGTGGGCGGGTCGCCCTCCCACGTCATGGTCTCCTTTGCGTGGAACTGGCGGCATCGTGTGTCTGGCGTCTCCTCTTTGGGCCCTACGAGCAGGCCCCAATGGTATCTGGTCCACGGGTGTGCGTGTTGACACGTTAGCCGTCGTGCCCAACAGGCCGGGTGCGGGCGAGGGAGAGACTTCCTGGCCGACCCAGCCAGCCACCACGCCCAGTGTTGGCACGCATCCCGACCAGCGGAAACGCGCGGAACGAAACGACGACGCGCACGTCAGCAAACAAGCGAGGGGGGGATGCGGCTCACCGATCTTCCTTCCCCGGCATTTTGGCGGCGCCCGCCCGGGCAAACAGGCCCACATACAGGCGGTTCTTGTTGGACGGCATGGTCGATGCGCACTGCTTCGCCAGATGGCAGTCTGCAGTGGTCCAGTCAGGCTTGCTCGTATTACGATGCAATCGTTGGTTGTGGCAGGGCGGATTCCTGGGGTTCGGCTCCCAAGCCGCGGGGTCTCGCCTGGACGGACGGTCGCTTCTGACTGGCCTGTCGTCTATCTGGTTCGCAGCTCCGGCCCCCAAACCAGCACCCCCCCGTGTGTAATCTGCAACGGCTGTATTTGTTGCCTCTCGTATGGATCGGTATGCGCGTGACTTGTCCCCTCGACCGCCGTTGGCTGGCGACCCAGCACGCAAGTGTCATGCATTTCGCAGGGCCAGCTGTCGGAGAACTGGCTCTGCAACGCTGGCGCGGGCCCTTGGCACAGACGCCCGGACTGGAGTCTCCGCAGCAGGTGCTAGCGCGGAAAGGAGGACGGACGTTGGTGTAAGTGTGCAGCGGTCGAATTGGAGGACGTCATGCAGGCGACTGTCATCGAGATCGGCCCCAGAAGGTCGTGGGCGGCGAGCCGGGTCTAGACCCAGGCTTCTAGACCAGGGCCACCTGCGTGTCTCAAAGTTTTTCTTTGTTTTTATTATTATTGTTCTTATTATTATTATTATTATTATTATTATTATTTGGCATTAACTATCTCGTCTGCGCCCCGTTTCTCTTGCCCGGCAGGACGTCTGAATTCAACCATCGTCTTTTTCTCTCTCTTCTGCGGCCACGCATGATTGACGGCGAAGACGCCGAGTATTCCTAGACGCGCAATACGTGCCCAGAGACAACCATGTTGACAGAACGTCAAGAGCCGCACGCGGAACCCCCGGAAGATGAACCAGACGCAAACAGAGCCATGTCTGCCGTGGCGGAAGACGGCCACCTCGACGTGGGCCAGGTGTTTGACTATGCACCGGAGGCAAGATGCCTCCTGTCGCCGTCGTTCCGCATCCAGCGGGCCTCGCACAAGATGCTGAGCATATGGAAGCTGGCAGCCCAAGACTGCGCGGGCCACCACATCGGCTCGTTCTTGCGGCGGGAGCGCTATCTGCACGGAGAGAAGGAGCAGAACAAGCTGCAGAAGTCTCTCGACAGGGCTGTCCGGAAGCGAACGGTGCAAGTCCTGCATTCGTACGACCTCCACGACACGACATTGTCATCATCGTCGTCATCATCACCACCACCATCATCACCATCATCATCACCACCATCATCACCACCATCATCCCCATCACCCCCAACTGCACCAGCTGCCGACGCTCGTCCAGGCAGCACGCCCTGGGTCCTGCGCATACACCCGATTTTCCGCGGCGACCAGCTGCTCGCGGTCCTGCTGGAATGGCTCGCCGACAGCACCACCACCCACCACCACCAGCCGCCGCAGCCGCCGCCGCCGTCCTCCCCCCAGAAGACGGCGGCCTCGCCGGAGCGGCACAGCCGCCGCCGCTACCTGCAAGAGATCTGCCCCAGCTTCCCGTCGCGCAACGGCAACCCGCGCAGCGAGCTCTCCGTCGACGAGGCCTTTTCGCTGCTCGTCCAGAGCGTGCGCGAGTACGCCATTGTGCTGCTGGACGTCCACGGCCACATTGCCACGTGGAACGAGGGCGCGCGGCTGCACAAGGGGTACACCCACGACGAGGTGCTGGGCCGGCCCATGGCCCTCTTCTACGGGCCCGACGAGGTGGCCGAGGGCAAGCCGGACCAGGCGCTGCGCGACTGTCTGCGCGACGGCCGCGTCGAGACGGAGGGCTGGCGCTACCGCAAGGACGGCACGCGCTTCTGGGCCAACGTGACCATCACGACGGTCTACAAGCACGGCATCCACGTGGGCTTCGGCAAGGTCACGCGCAACCTGACCGAGTGCCGCGAGGCCGAGCTGCGCGTCGTCGCCGCCTACGAGGAGGCCAACCAGCTCAAGTCGGCCTTTCTGGCCCGCATGTCCCACGAGATCCGCACGCCGCTGCACGGCATGCTGTCCGCCTGCGGGCTGCTGCTGGCGTCGCGGCCCGCCCTGACCGCCGAGCAGCGCGAGACCGCCCGCATCATCGAGGCCTCCGGCCGCGTGCTGCTGGGCGTCATCCACGACATCCTCGACTACGCCAAGCTGGCCTCGGGCCACTTCAGCATCCACACCGACGTCGTCGGCATCGCCAGCCTCCTGGCCTCCGTCGTCCACCACGCCCAGGCCCACCTGGCCCGCCCGGGCGTCCGCGTCCAGCTCGCCGTCGCCGACACCCTGCCGCGCGCCCTCCAGGGCGACCCCCAGCGCTACCGCCAGGTCGTCGAGAACATTGTCGGCAACGCCGCCAAGTTCACCGAGCACGGCAGCATCCGCGTCTCCGCCGCCGTCGACAGCGAGGACGACGACGAGTGCGTCGTCCGCACCGAGGTCGCCGACACCGGCATCGGCATCCCGTGTCCGCCGCCGCCGCCCGACAGCGGCGACCAGCACCACCACCGCCACCACTACCATCACCACCACCACGACGACCTCTTTGCCCCGTTTGCGCGCCACGACGACAACCACAGCCCCTCCACGCTGTTCACGCACAGCCGCTTCCCCGGCGTCGGCCTCGGCCTCGCCATCTCCAAGTCGGTCGTCGAGCTCATGGGCGGGCAGATCGGCTTCCGCCCGAATGCCGCCGCCTCTCCCTCCTCCTTGAGCGGCGGCGGCAGCATCTTCTGGTTCACCACGCGCTTCCGCAAGATCAAGAGCCTGGCCCAGCTGCGCCGGGCCTCCAGCGAGCAACACGTCTGGTGGCGCCGGTCGCCCAACCTGTGGAAGAGCACGGCCAAACCAGCCATGCCGGGTCTCCACCGGCATCCCACGACGGCCAGCGCCGCGTCCACGGCCTCGTCGGTGTCGTCGGCGTCGTCGTCGTCCACGTCGACCAAGGAAGAAGACTCGTCGTCGTCGTCCACATCGACCAAGGAAGAAGGCACCGACGCGCCGTCGTCAGCCGAGACCACGCCCGCGTCGTCGCCCTCGGAACAGTCGGATTGGGGCGCGCGCGGCGAGGCCATTCGGCGCGAGCTGCGCGCGTCTCTGGAAAAGTACCAGAGGGAGCGGCCGCCGGCCCCCGACGATGCGGCAGCGGACGCCCTGGACCGGGAGGATGCGGGGAGCGGGGAAGACGCCGTGGCCCGTCTGCGGGCTCGTGCGCCCACGAAGCGGGTTCTGATTGCCGAAGACAACGCGATCAACCAGCGGGTCCTGGTGGGCATGCTCAGGCTGCTGGGGTTCGACCCGGCCCGGCTGGTGCTGGTGGCCAACGGGGCCGAGGCGGTGGCGCGCGCGCGGAGCGAGCCCGCCGGGTTCTTCGACCTGGTGCTGATGGACATCAACATGCCGGTCCTGGACGGCCACGGCGCCACGCGGCAGCTCCGCGCGGCCGGCTGCGCGGTGCCCATCGTGGCCATGACGGCGTACGCCTTGCAGGGCGACGAGGAGCAGTGTCTGGCCCTCGGCATGGACGGCTACCTGTCCAAGCCCGTGGACAAGAGGAAGCTGGTCGCAACGCTGCTGGCCTGGCTGCCCGAGCAGGAGAGGGACGAGCAGCGGTAGTGCGGACGTGCAGGGACGAAGTAATGTGAACGGCCGGCTTGTACTTGTAGCGCACTTTCATACCAATGTATAGTAGAGGGAAAACTCTGGATTGCAATTTTTTTTAGGACTTGGCTATATTTTCAAGGATTTTGCTATCGGCAAGGACTTGCATGACCACACTGCTACGCGGCTGTCTATATGGATCCAACTCCGTGAGGTAGTGCATCCGTGACCATTCCATGAGTCCTGCCGGTATCCTCGATGGGCGCAGCATCAAAGAGCAAGCAGTCGTCCTCGCCACAGTCTTTGACCTGGCACGAAACCCGGACCATCTGCGGCACCCGTACCCCCTCGGGCAAAAACGCCGACACCTGCATCGACACACTCAATGGTGCCCTGGATGCAGGGTCGGCCAGCATGGCACTCTCGGCATGCGAGCCAAGCATGGCCAGCGTGTCCTCCCACAAGAGCGTGGACGCTTCGCGCTCCAGTGTCCGCAGATCGCGGAGGCATCGGCTCCTGTCGCACAGGAACAGGGCCCTCCGGAACCGGTTCAGGCCGACGGCCAGGGCAGCACAGAGCTGCTCCTGGCGCATCACAAGGAACACCGTGAGGAGGCTCCAGGAGTCCAGGCAGCCGCGCCGCAACACGTGGCCCCTGTTCACGAAAACCTGGTGGGCATAGTCCCAGTGATGCGAGGGAAACCCGACCATGTATGTGGGCGAGAGATGGGGCGGGAAGACGAGTCGCGTGACGCTGCGCAGCGGGACCTTGTCGGGTCGACCGTACACCAGCGTGATGCTGTCCGCGTCGTCTTGGCCCACCGTTTTCATGCTCCAGATATCGGTCGCAAAGTCGGTCGCGATGGGGGCCGTCACAACGCCAGCAAAGACGCGGTGAAAGTGCCGCCGGGCGTCTCTCTCCAGCAGGATCCCCGCGGCGGCACGATGCTGGCGCACCGTTCCGATCTGCAGAAAGTACTTGCGATGCTGGGCCGCACAGCAGCACGCGGGCGGGGAGCACCCGCGGAGGCAGATGGGGCGGACGAACACGTCGTCGTTGGCCGCCAGCCGGATCCCCACGTTTGTTGCGGCGATTTCGGTGGCGCCTGCGAGCAGATCGGAGCCCACAGCAAAGTCCCTCGGGTGCGGTGCCAGGACGGGCAGGAGCGGCGCATACCAGTCGGCTTGGCCCAGCACATCCGACACGGGCCACATGCGCGGATGCCGGCTCCAGCCAAAGAGGCTGGTGTCGCTGCTGCGCCGGAGGACCTCCTTCTGCAGGCGCTCGAATGCGTTGGTGCCGCCCTCCCCGTACAGGAGAGGCATGTGGACGCCCAGGAGCCCCAGCAGGCAATACGCCCTGTCCTCGGGCCGGGTGGTTTCGCGGTCGCGGGCCCACGAAAGGCGCGTAGCCACCGACCACGCCTCCACGTCCAGATGGGTGGCCCCCAAAGCCACCGGGTCGATGTGTGTGATGCCCGCCAAGGTCGCGTGAATCGCCACGCGCGTCCAGCGAAAACAATGGTCCGCGTCGAAAAAGTCCAGCACGCTGGGGGCCAGCAGCTCCTGCAGAGTCCAGCCGCGCGTGAACCATCGGCAACGACAGAGGGCTTCGCACACCACGCCGGGGTCCGGGGAGCGCGCCTGGGCCAAGTCCGGCGCGGGTGCTAGGTCGCTGAGAAACGCGATGCAGCGGTCGGCCTCCTGGTACCACCGGAACATGGAGTTGATGGCCTCGCTCAGCTCGGCGCTGCTGGTCTTGTCGATGCAGCACGTGTCGACCCATAGGTAACCGAGACCGTATCGCTGCGTCTGCTCGCAGGCCCACTGGATTTTGGCATAGCCGGCCTTCCTCTTGACGTCTTCCGTAGTACCGCTCACAAACTCTTGCAGCGTCACTTCCTCGGCTTCCCACGTGTGGGACAGGATGCAGTACGCCGGAGCGCGACCCATAAAGGCCTCGAGTTGGCCCGTGGTAACGTTGATGAGGCGCATCTTGGGCGGCAAGATTGACGGACGGAATGTTGGATGCAGACAGGTATCGACATCATTGAACAGACCCAGCCTGGCGGGGATGCTGAAAATTTATTTTTATTTGTGCGCTCGCAACCCTCGTTGGTCGAAATTGGCATAAGCAAGGCAGAGTCGCCAATGAGCTCAAAGGGTCGGCATCATTCTGTGAGTGAATTCGAGCATCTCATGAATTTACAGTGACGCCAAGCAGAGGCCGTTCATACAAAATGATGTTGATTGTGGGGTGTGTAGCCAAAGACATGACTTTTGCCCCCACAGGACGAATCATGTAAAATGCAAACTTTCTTTCCTCTCGCAAAGACGAAAAGAACAAGGAAGTCATCGGGATCAGAAAGAGGGTGAGAGCGACCAAGAAGAAGATAATACAATTAAAAATAAAAGAGAAATCATGAGAAAAAAGAAAAAAAAAAACGTCAAAAAAATGACCCCGAAAAGGGACCAAAAAAATGGGAAGAGAGGGGCTCGAACCCACGTCCTTTGGATGATGTTACGCCATATGTTCTAAGAACAGTATGAGACCAACGCGCTACCGACTGCGCCACCTTCCCGTTGGTTGAACAATCGCTCACTATTTGGTATTATGTAGTTTGGCAACACTGGGTCGTTCTTGTGCACGCTAAATCTCTGTCCCAGGCCAGGCCGAACATTGCACTCTATTCCTGAAATACACAGACAATGCAGGAAACTGAAGTGCTCTTGTTTATATACGATATGATGAAGACAATTTTTTTTGTCCAGGTTCTTACACAAAAAATTCAGCCACAAAATACGTTATTTTTGCTGCCATTTTGTCCACTGCAACGGCCGGAGCTGATCAAGTGCATCTATTATTTCTTCTTCTGTGAATGCTCTCTCTCATTATTTGCTGCCTTTCGTCTACACAAATTGCTAGTGAAGGGAAGCATGGCGGATCCTAGACACAAAAAGACCAAATTCTCTCATTTGGACAGGGACCTTCTCTATGACGTACAGACACTGACATGGACATGTGTTGGCCAGCAGATACGTGTCCATTTGAAAAAGACGACTTGCAACACCAGACTAAATAGGCGCTTACTCATCGTCATCGTCCATCTCGAATACGTGAAACCGTACACAGTCATCCTGGGCACCCCGCTGCGCTACGGGCATCAAGACTGGCTGGTGATTGCGCGCGGCAATCATTGTGCAGACTCGGTATGTGCCCGAGGGCAGGCCACCTGTGACAGTCGTCTGGAGGCGGCCTTTGCCATCTCCAGCGTCATCAACTCCCTTGAAAAAAGCAAAACGCGCTGGGTCGGGCGGAGAGGCCGCTTTGAAAGTCCTTCTGTGGAGAGGCAGTTCCTGAATTGTGACATGGCAGTGGCCATAGATGTCGCCCTTTTCGTCCAATTGCTGTGGCGCAGTGTAATAATTTGTCCTGGGGTTGACCAGATAGCCAGCATGAAGGTGTGCGGTTTGAATCGTGATATTGAAGTCAGTATGTGCTGATACCCATCCATGAGATGCTGGCGACACGATCAAGGCCGAAATCATATTGCTCTGGGCTGGGATGCGTCCCATGGGGATGCCGTTGCACGATGAGGTTGACAGCTGACGTCCATTGGTCAACGGCTGACCAGCACAGAAGTTGATGAAGTTGGCACCGTCGCTTCGGGATGTTAGCCACCGATTCATGGATGGCAGCAGAGCAGCTACAATAGGCTCACATTTCAGAAGGAGATTGGCCTTTGTTTAGACCTTTGGTGCCCTCTTCTTGCCCTGTGAAGGTGCTAGCCGTCTGTACGGCAGCAGGCGAGAGACACTGAGAGCTGCTGTTTCGCCGTACAATCAGGGTATGGGTCCCAGAGTCTAAAGCCCCTACAGCAACTGCATGGGTGCATGAAAACAGCACCACAAAGACGCATGCTAAAGCCAACATATTGAAGGTTTGTTTGTTTGATGACCGACTCTGCGGCGTCAGTTTCAAGGACGAGGATCTTCGCGGCTTCCACAAATGCTATATATATAGCTACGAGAGGGTCTCTTCTTCTCTGTTGTAGAGAGCATCCTGGCAAAATAGGCCGCCCAATTTGCACCGGCGACTTCCAAGAAAACCCAAGACATCCCAAAGGAAAAACAGATACTGTTTATATTGGAAATGGAGATTATCCGGCATCCGTGCGGTAGAGGATATAGAGTTCAATAGAGAGAACATTCGTCAAACACATGGTACCAAGACATATGGGCCGTTTCCTTTCGAGCAGCTGAGAATGCTGAAGCCTTTCCCAAGACCACGGCTGGCAATAATACCGACCATGGCCAACTGGGTAGCTGGACACAGTGTCGGCCACGCAAGTTCCTGCAACGACACTGTTCTGCACTGAAGAATCACATGACCGTGACGTCAGGGACAACTGGAAACGTCAAGGCACGTCGTGAAAGGAGAAAGAAAGAACCCGTCGTTCTTCCACAGTTGTGGCGCACAACACTGTCTCGACTGGAATTGCGGCCAACAAAACGCAGTTGGACGGATGCAGCATCGTCAATGAACCAATTGTGGTTGGTTGGTTGATGCCTTGGTGCCTAATCGTCCCGCACAAGAGTTTTTATCGCCTTATCGCTTGTGCCTTGGAAGGAAGAAAAAAAAAAAAAAAATTTGTCTGCGACCAAAACTCGGAACCCCACCACATCCAAACAAGTAAGAAAGGGAACTAACAGAAAAAAAAAATAGAGAGGGAGAGAGTGAAGGAGCCAAACCCCGCCACACTCTGAGAAAGGCCATTTCGTTTATCTGACCCTTCTCCATTCTCTGTTGCAAGTTTTCATCTGCAGCAAACACATTTCTAGGGCGATTTTTTATTCCTTTTTCTCGTTGTTTTCAAAAAAGGACCCTTTGCATACCGCCCGTACGCACGTGTATTCCGACCACTGTTTTTTTGAGACATAACCACCGCCAAGATGGTTTCCGCCTCGAAGGAGAAGAGACTCGCGAAGAAGGCTGCCGATGGCAAGGAGAAGAAGACGGTCGCCTCGCGGTCCAAGGCCGGGTCCAAGGCCAACAGCGCCACGGCCAGTAAGACTGCGTCTGTGAACGGCGATGACGACGGCGAGCGGGACGAGGAGGTCAAGCGCCTCGCAGCACAGATGGACAAGCACGGTCTGTCCGACCGCGTGACGACGGGTGTGCTGGCATCGACGCCGACGAGCCGCGACGTCAAGATCACCAGTGTCAGCCTGGTGTTCCACGGCCGCGTCCTGATCACCGACTCCACTCTCGAACTGACCTACGGCCGCCGCTACGGCCTGCTGGGCGAGAACGGCTGCGGCAAGAGTACGCTGATGAAGGCCATTGACAAGCGCGAGTTCCCCATCCCCCAGCATGTCGACATCTACCTGCTGAACGAGGGTGCGCCGCCGACGGAGCTGGGTGCCCTGGAGTGGGTCGTGAAGGAGGCACAGAACGAGCTGGACCGGCTCGACAAGCTGGCCGAGCAGCTGCTGGAGGACGAGGGCCCCGAGAGCCCGGTGCTGATGGACCTCTACGAGGTAAGTGGTCTTTTGAGTAACGTGAAGCATAGCTTGAACGACCAAAAAAAATATAAAAAAAAATATAAAAAGATTCGCTAACTCGTTTGTGTTGTCTCTCAGCACATGGAACGGATGGACCCATCAACCTTCTCGACCCGTGCCTCGCTGATTCTGACCGGTCTCGGTTTCAACAAGAAGACGATCGACAAGAAGACCAAGGACATGTCCGGTGGCTGGCGCATGCGCGTGGGTCTGGCCAAGGCTCTGTTCGTGCAGCCGTCGCTGCTGCTGCTTGACGACCCCACGGCCCATTTGGATCTGGAGGCCTGCGTGTGGCTGGAGGAGTACCTGAAGAAGTGGGAGCGCACGCTGGTGCTGGTGTCGCACTCGCAGGATTTCCTCAACGGCGTGTGCTCCAACATGATCGACATGCGCGACCAGAAGCTGCTGTACTATGGCGGCAACTACGACTCCTACATCAAGACCCGGTCCGAGCAGGAGACCAACCAGATGAAGGCGTACACCAAGCAGCAGGACGAGATTGCCCACATCAAGAAGTTCATTGCCAGTGCCGGTACCTATGCCAACCTGGTGCGCCAGGCCAAGTCCCGGCAGAAGATTCTGGACAAGATGGAGGCCGACGGTTTCATCCAGCCTGTGACCCCCGACAAGGTGTTCTCCTTCCGCTTTGCCGATGTCGAGAAGCTGCCTCCGCCGGTGCTGTCGTTTGACAACGTCACCTTTTCCTACTCGGGCGACCCGAAGGACGACCTGTACCGCAACATCGACCTCGGTTTCGACATGGACTCTCGTACCGCCCTGGTCGGCCCCAACGGTGTGGGCAAGTCGACGTTGCTGCGTCTCATGACCGGCAAGCTCAGCCCGACCCAGGGTACCGTGACCCGGCACACGCATTTGAAGCTGGGTATCTACTCGCAGCACTCGGCCGAACAGCTCGACCTGACCAAATCGGCCCTTGACTTTGTGCGTGAGAAGTACCGGGAGAAGTCGCAGGACTACCAGTACTGGCGCCAGCAGCTGGGCAAGTACGGCCTTTCGGGCGAGTCCCAGACCGCCCTGATCGGCACGCTGTCCGAGGGCCAGAAGAGCCGTATCGTGTTCGCCCTTCTCGCCATTGACGGTCCCAACATGCTGTTGCTCGACGAGCCTACCAACGGTCTGGATATCCCCACGATCGACAGTCTGGCAGATGCCATCAACGCCTTTAGCGGTGGTGTCGTCGTGGTCAGCCACGACTTCCGGTAAGTTTACAACGCTCTATTTTTTTGCTGTCACTCCATCCCAGAAACAAATCGAATTTCACCCTTTCTACCCAACCCCCCCCCCTCTCCTCATACTTGACCAATTACTGACCCTACACAGACTCCTGGACAAGATTGCCAAGCAGATTCTGGTGTGCGAGAACCGGACGATCCGGACATGGGATGGCAGCATCTCGGAGTACAAGAACTACCTGCGGAAAAAGATGATCTCTGCAGGAAACGTCTAAGGAACCAGTCTGGGGCGTCTCGCAGATTTTCTAATTTTCGTTGTCTCTTTTTTTTCGCTCCTGCTTTTTGATTCCCGTTTGTCCACATAGAGTTAAAAAGATTGGCATGATACAAAAAAAAAACCAACTACCAATGGTGCATCGGAAGGCCATGTCCTACCCCCCTTAGGCGGTGCTGGAATGACACGCAGGACAAAGGGGGCCGCGCCGACTCGAAGGAGACGAATCGCGCACGGAGTGGAAAACAAAACAAAACACAAAACGATGAGACTAGGGGACTTTCCCAAGCTGTTAGATACGCCGTGATAGCCGCAGATTACTCTAGCAGAGGAGGGCAGAGACCTCTTTTCGAGATGGACGCTGTAGCAGGATGACACTGGGTTTAATACGAATATGCCCCGGATTTTTTTGGGTTCTGCTTTTTGGGTTCTGCTTTTTGTTGCTCCTTTACAAACAAAACGCCCACTAAAGTGGCCATTGCAAAATCCAGCAGATCGATTTCTTGGCCAGATGGAGATGTCGTCGCAAATGGGCGATCGTGAGTGAATGTTAACTGCGGTTAAATCCGGACAGGCAACCGCAGGAGGCCCTCTTGTTCCTGCCAATTTGGACAAATGGGGGATGCTCGACGGATCAGGCAGGCGTCTGGCTGTGCAGACGCTGGAACAAAAGGTGCGTTGGGGCGGTTCGCCAAGCTGGCGACAAGATGCAACCAATTGGGCACGGCGATAGGCAACAGCCGGCTTGCCTCTCCGGAAATTTTTTGTGCTGTTTTCTGGATGTCTCAATTTCATGTGCAGGTGAGATTGTGGCTCTCCCTCATGGCCGAATTTCTGGATTGTGCAAGTGAGATAGATAACCCTCGGCTAGGGCGGGTTCTCCTTACAAGATTTGTTTTTCTCGCCTGTTCGAGACAGATCACATTTGGCATGATGTGTTCTTTTTGTTAGTAAGCTGATACGGTTTGGGGCACTGTGGCTGGGCTGAACAGGGACATCCCAGCGCCGAAATTTGGAGGTCTGCGTTATTGTGTGATGATGCTATGTGGGTTGCAGGCGAAGCGAAGGAGAAATGGAGAGAGTGGCGACAAAGTAGTGGTGGTTGTCGAGAATCAGCCAAGTGGGAACAGTTTGTGCTGGGCACTCTCGTGAACGCTCCAGCGCGGGCGCTGGGAGGGGAGGGGTGAGAAGAGACCGCCTGGCCGGAAAAGGGGACCATAATTTGGAGGTTCGATGAGAACCACAAAGAGCCATGCCTCTTCCCCGTGGGATGTACGAGTACTACTCGTATGTAATTATGGATTCCAGCTTGCTACGTACAGGGAGTGGGCGTGTCTGACACGGGGGGGGTGGATCTAGCAGGCTGTCAGAGGGCTGCGGCACTGCGATTGGCCGCGGGGACCTTAGTAGTGCGCATCTGCAGCGGATGGCGCAGAGACGCGCGGGAGAGGAAGGAACGAACAGCAGGTGAGAGATGGGCAAGGCAGCGACAACCGGACGAGAACAAGAACGAGACACAACGAGGGAAGGCGCGGGCGAGGTGGTGGCAGACCACCGGGGGCGGCGGAGAGGAGCACAGGCGTCAGCGTGGAAAGCACGACCCTGGTAGGGCCAGGCGCAGAGGCGGGTGGAGATACGGGGAACCAACAGCGGAAGGGGGGGGGCATTGTGGAAATAGCTGCAAGTGGCAGGAGCGCGAGGAGGGAAGGAGCGAGCCAGAATAGTCGCAATAACGAGCGTAAAAAAAAAACACACTGAGAGCGAAAAGGGGAGGGAAAAAATGGATGTCAGGCAAGGCGCACCAAAACAGAGCCTCTATTTTTTCCCTCTGCAGGCCCTTCTTGGTTTTCCACCGCCATCGCCCAATTTCCATCATCCCCATTTTCTCCCTTCCACTTTCCATCTCCATCGACCCTCTTCCCATCGTCCGGCGTCCGGATCGTCGCCATCGTCATCGTCACCCTCGCCCACAGCGTCTCGCCCGCGCCAGAGAGAGCTGCACTGTGCATCCATCGCCAGCCCGACCTGCGCAGCACCTTCGCCCGTTTACTCAGCACAATTCCGCTGATTTTTTCTTTCTCCCCCACTGAGCTGGCCAACCAGCCACTGAGCTGGTCTCAACCGCCTCGTTTTATTTCGTTTTTCGTCGACCTGGGCCCTCCCAATGCAGCCCTGCCCACGCGCATCGCGACCAGACCATCGAGCAGCCAGCGAATTGCGAAGCCCCCCCCCACACCAAAGCTCCAACGCCTACCACCGAGCCTACAGCTGTTCTCTCCTTCCATCATACATACACCACCGCCCGTCAATGCCGCCCATATAACTTCGCGGACTACTTTCTTTCTTTTCTTCTTCCTCTTTTTTTTTCTCTGCTGCGGTTTGCCGTTCTTTAGTTGCCTTGTTGCACCTTCCAGCTCGCTGCTGAGAGACCGCCTTGAGATCCATCCAATCGCAACGAGTTCGCGGCTGGATTGAAGAGCTGCGAGCAGGCGAAACAATTGCCAGACGAATTGGAGCACGTCCACCACCTTGAAGAACAACGCAACATGGAGCCATCCAACTTCCAGTCCACCGTCCTCGGACGGAGCGACAACAGCAGCAGCAGCACCCGTGGCAACGACGACAGCCGGGACCACCGCCGACGCGACATTGACATCCTCAACCCGGTGCCCCCCGAGAGGAGGCCCTCCCCGCCATCCGATTTCTACCCGTCCCGGCAACGCCGCCACCACTACGGCCATTCGGCGAGCCCACCACACTCACAGGCCGCCTTCAGCCTCCGGTCGCCAACCAAGTCCGAGTTCCGGCCCTCGTCGCCCGGGTCGTCGGTTTCGGCCAGCATCCTCAACAACGGCACCGCCCATCTGTCGCCGAAGCCGCCTGCTCAGCTCGCGCATCTCATGTCGGTCTCGCCGCCGCCTCCAGTCTCGTCCAGCTTCGGTACCGCGCCCGGGTCGCGTCCGCGGTCTCCCCTGGCCACTCCGGCCGCGGTCTCGACCTCCTCCCACCGTCCATACGACAGTGTGCGCGAGAGCCAGTCCTCCACGCTGCCGGCGACCTCGTCGCAGCGCGAAAAGGCCTCGGGCAGTTTCTACGATCCCACCACCGACACCACAACCGCGACGACAGCGGCTCCTTCACCAGCCAGCGCGCCCAGAGAAACTAGAGACCGCCGGCCGTCTGAGTCTGGGTCGTGGCACAGCGGCAGTCAAGACACAGCTGCGTCTCAGGTGAGTTCATTCAGCGCTTTGCCGTTTTGCTGCTTGCATGTTTTTTTTTTTTTGTTGTTGTTGTTGTTGTTGTTGTTGTTGTTGCTGCTGTTGGCCCTCGTTTTGTCTTTTGTGCTTTGCTTTTTGGTCTCCCCCTTGCCCTTGTTGGTTGGTTTGGTCGTCATCACGCGCACAGGACTTGGAACTAGCCGTTCAGATGGAGAGCACGGAACTTTAGCCAAACCTATCGTTTCTTATCGCCAATGATCGTCTTTTGTGTGGCTCCTATTTTTTTTCTGTTGTCCTGTGGCTCTCTCGTAACTAATGGGCTCGCCTTCTGCTTGGCTCGCGCTCCCGTTGTCCTCATCCGCCCTGTCTCATCACCCTACACGTCTAATTTTTTTTGGCACTCCTTTCTCAACTTTCTGCCCGTATTTTCCCTCCTATCCCTTTCGCACCCTTTTGTTCCTTCATTATTCTTGTCTCCACCTAATTATTCTTTCACTCGTTCCTGATTTCCACTCTCTTCCCTATTGTTTCCCCTTCCATCATCTTCTTGCACCTCTTTTCTTGGAAGTCCATCAATTTTTCCATCGCCCACCCCTTTCTCGTCGCCAAACGCGTTTCGTTTCGTCGCCTTCTGAAGCCACCATCACAGTGACGATGCACTGTCTGCAGAAGTAACACACAACTGACACGAGGATCACCTTTTTCTCCATCAATAGCATCGCGACACGTTCAACTATCCGTCCCATTCGCAGCCTTCTGCTGCCTCGGCCGCATCCGGCGGTGCTGCTGCTGGAGATCGCTCGCCTTACTACAACGCCGTGTACAAGTCGCCCACGAACGCCCCAGCAGCACCTCGAAGCCCCCTCTCGCATTCGCGAAACCCTTCTGCTTCAACTCCCTGCCACGTCCTTACTCCGGTGCCACTTGCTGCCGCGACAACTGCCCCCGATTCCATCAGCCTCTCTCCTAACCCGCCTACAAGAATGGCGTCTCCCCCTTTGCGACAGCCGCCCTTGAGCTTGGTTGGCTCGCCGCCTCAAAACGGTTCTTCTAGGGGCGAATCCCCGGCTCCATCAAAGGTGCCTCCAGCCAGCGTGCGTAATCTTTGCATCGCCTTTCTCGGGTTCCCACCTCCGTCATTTCTATCCATCGGTCATTTCCATCTTGATTGCTATTTTTCTTGCTCTGCATTTGTCCCATCCACATCGTTGTCGTCATCACCCACAGCATCCTCGCCCTGCTCTACGCGTTCTTCTGTTGATTAACAAAACTTTCTTCTAGACACCGAAACGTACTGCCGACCTGATGTCCTTCTCCAATATCCTGTCCAGCGCTGAACCTCCCACCGAGAAACCGAAACCAAAATCGCCACCTCCCACGAAAGTAGAGGAGGAGGATTCGGAATACAACGGTGCCAGTCGTGGGGTGCGTGTTCTGAAGCTAGACAAAGCTGATGACAAGAAACTTCGCGCTCCGCGGAGGGTGGCCAAACCGCGCATGTCCAGCATAAAGGACTTTGCCACAGACAAGGACGCGTCTGCCTCGGAATCTGTCACAAAAACATCTCGACGCTCCTCCGGCAAGGCTTTGGCAGCGGAGTCTCGCGTTCCCGCGAAGCGCACCGCAAATGGCCAGCAGAAGAAGAAACCCACACCTTCTTCCTCTGCTTATGCAGAAAAGGAGAAGAACATTCAGAGTTACATGAGAAAGCTAGACGAAGAAGCCTTGGACATGGACGACGATGACGAGTTCAGCGAAGATGAGATATACTTCAAAGAGCGCAGCCGTCGTCGGCGAGCGGAGATGGCCGCCAGAGACTCTGACCTATTCAGTCTCCGCCGCGCAGAGCTGAACGATTCCTACGCAAAGCGCTTCGACGAGCACGCTAGCCTTGGCAATAAGCGATACTACGAGATCTACTATGACGAAGCTCTCCAGGAGGTGCGCGAGCAAGAACTCTTTGCTGAGAAGGAACGCAAGAAGGATATGCAGCGCAAGCGTCGGCGTGAAAAGTCAATGGCTGTCACGCTCGAGCAGAAGAATGCCGCCTTGGCCCGTGCTGCCGTGGCCGAGGATGAAAACGAACGGCAGAAGCTTCTGCGCGAGGCCGAACGTGCCAACAAGAAAGCCCAACAGACGAAACTCATTCTGCAGAAGGGCATCAAAGGACCGGTCAGGAATGTGTCTGCGATCGAACTCAATCTTGAGGGTGGCACCATGTCCACTTTCCAGGCCAGTGACATGGAGCCTGGCAAGGGTAAGAGCAAAGGCCGTGGCGGGTCGCGTCCGAAGAAGTCGAAGGAGCAGAAGCAGCAAGAGAAGGAGAATGCCGAGGCCGCCCAAGCTGCTCTGGACGCCGGTGAGGCCTTGCCTTCCAAGGAAGAGACTTCCAAGATTCGCATCAAGTTCAAGAAAGGAGCCAATTCTGCCAACAATGCCAACGGTGCCAACGGTGGCGCTGATGGCAGTGGGAAAGATGATGGCTCCAATAAGGAGAACGAGCCCACCACCAAGTCTTCCAAGGCCAAGGATAAGGACAAGGATAAGGTAGCCGAACCTCCCAAAGACCCTCTGGAAACCAAGTTCCAGACGAAGGGCTACAACCAGATTTACGACCAAATTTGGCGCGACCTGTCCCGCAAGGATGTGAGCAAGGCTTTCCGTCTGGCGACCGACTCCTACTCCACCAAAGCTTCGAACCTGAAGAAGACAGCCATCCTAGCCTCGAAAGAAGCCAAACGCTGGCAGCTTCGGACCAACAAGGGCAACAAAGACCTCCAGGCTCGCGCCAAGCGTGTCATGCGTGACATGATGACCTTTTGGAAGCGAAACGAACGCGAAGAGAGAGATCTGCGCAAGGCTGCTGAACGCCAGGAGCTCGAGAATGCTCGGAAGGAAGAGGCTGATCGCGAAGCCGCCCGACAGAAGCGGAAGCTCAACTTCCTCATCTCGCAAACCGAACTGTACTCTCATTTCATTGGCAAGAAGATCAAAACCGACGAAGTTGAACGAAGCACCGACCACCCCGACGAGATTGCCAAGCAGGGCAACAAGCCCAATGGCGAAGAGGCCAACAAGATCAACGTGGAAGAACCGAACGGTCCTGTCGGCTCCAAGATTACCAACTTTGAGAACCTCGACTTTGATGCCGAAGATGAATCCCAACTTCGTCTAGCCGCCATGGCCAACGCCCAGAACGCCATTGCAGAGGCCCAACAAAAGGCCCGGGAATTCAACAACGAGATGGATATGGATGAGGAGGGCGAGATGAACTTCCAAAACCCGACTGGCCTCGGCGACGTCGAGATTGAGCAGCCGAAGCTGCTCAACGCACAGCTCAAGGAGTATCAGCTGAAGGGCCTCAACTGGCTGGTCAACCTCTACGAGCAGGGCATCAATGGTATTTTGGCCGACGAGATGGGCCTGGGCAAGACGGTGCAGTCTATCTCCGTGATGGCCTACCTAGCAGAAAAGTATGATATCTGGGGTCCCTTTTTGGTCGTTGCCCCGGCGTCCACGCTTCACAACTGGCAGCAGGAGATCAACAAGTTCGTTCCCGAGTTCAAGGTGCTGCCGTACTGGGGCTCCGCGGGCGACCGCAAGGTTCTGCGCAAGTTTTGGGACCGCAAGCACTCGATGTACAAGAAGAACGCCCAGTTCCACGTTCTTGTCACGTCCTACCAGCTGGTTGTGGCTGATGTGGCCTTCATGTCCAAGATGCGCTGGCAGTACATGATCCTTGACGAGGCCCAAGCCATCAAGAGCTCACAGAGCTCTCGCTGGAAAGTTCTGCTCAATTACCACTGCCGCAATCGTCTGCTTCTCACCGGCACGCCCATCCAGAACAACATGCAAGAGCTGTGGGCTCTGCTGCATTTTATTATGCCCTCTCTGTTTGACTCCCACGACGAATTCAGCGAGTGGTTTTCCAAGGATATCGAATCGCACGCGCAAAGTAACACGAAGCTTAATGAGGACCAGCTCAAGCGTCTCCACATGATCCTAAAGCCGTTTATGCTTCGTCGTGTCAAGAAGCACGTGCAGAAGGAGCTGGGTGACAAGATTGAGCTCGACATCTTCTGCGACCTGACGTACCGGCAGCGTGCCTACTATGCCAATCTTCGGAACCAAATTAGCATTATGGACCTCATTGAGAAGGCAACCATGGGCGACGACAACGATTCCAAAACGCTGATGAACCTCGTCATGCAGTTCCGCAAGGTTTGCAACCACCCGGATTTGTTCGAGCGTGCCGAAACAATGTCGCCCTTCTCCATGAGCTACTTTGCCGAGACGGCCTCTTTCAGTCGCGAGGGCAATAATGTGCCGGTTGGCTATTCATCGCGCAATTTGATCGAGTACGAAGTTCCGCGGCTCATCTCACGCGACGATGGCCGGCTCTACAGAGCAAGTGCAAGCAACCCGTCGGCCGGTTTCCGCAACAAGTACCTGAACGAGTTGATGAACATCTGGACCCCCGAAAACATCCGCGACAATGCCAAGGAGGACGGTGCCTTTTCGTGGCTGCGGTTCGCTGACACCAGCGTGGGCGAGGTCTATCATGCTTCGCACAACGACGTCTTCGCACGTGGCGTCAAGCTTGCCAGTACACAGCGTCCGTCTCGTCTTGCCCGTATGAAGCTGGTGTGTGGTGATAAAGACGACACTGGCCATGCTATTGGCCAGGGATTCACGCCAGCACACGCTTTGTTCCAGATCCGGCAGCAGAACGATCGGGCTCCCCTCGCAGATGTTACGGGCGAGGGCGTTCTCCAGTCGCTGATGAATGTTGCGCGGACGTCTTATGCTAACACTGGATTGTCGCGCGTTGAGGCTGCGGGCCGAGACAATGCGTCCGCGCCGCCAATTGAACTTTCTGCCAACAGCCGCAGCGTTGTGACCGAACGGGAGAACTTGCTCTTCAATGTTCCGATGCGCCGTGCTTTGTACGGCCCGAATCCCGCCGAAGAAAAGGCGCTGGTGCGGCAGAAGCTGCCGCTTTCGCAGTACCCGCAGTCCGCCCTGTTGCCAGAGCCAGATGTGGAGAAGAAGCGATTCACCAACATCTCGGTGCCGTCTATGCAGCGCTTTGTGACCGACTCCGGCAAGCTGGCCAAGCTGGACGAGCTGCTGTTCAAGCTCAAAGAAGGCGGTCACCGTGTGCTGCTGTACTTCCAGATGACCCGCATGATCGACCTGATGGAAGAGTACTTGACCTACCGCAACTACAAGTACTGCCGTCTGGATGGCTCGACAAAGCTGGAAGACCGTCGCGACACTGTGCACGACTTCCAGACCCGGCCAGAGATCTTCATCTTCTTGCTGTCCACCCGTGCTGGTGGCCTCGGTATCAACCTCACGTCTGCGGACACTGTCATCTTCTACGACTCTGATTGGAATCCAACCATCGACTCGCAGGCCATGGACCGAGCGCATCGCCTGGGCCAGACGCGACAGGTCACGGTGTACCGTCTCATTACGCGGGGCACTATCGAGGAGCGCATCCGCAAGCGTGCACTCCAGAAGGAGGAAGTGCAACGTGTTGTCATTTCGGGAGGCAGTGCCGCGTCCATGGGTGTCGACTTCTCGGGCCGTCGTGCACCCGACTCGCGCAACCGCGACATTGCGCTCTGGCTGGCGGATGATGAGCAGGCGGAGATGATTGAACGCCGCGAGAAGGAACTGCTCGAAAGCGGCGAGTATGAGAAGACAACCAAGAAACGCGGTGGCAAGCGCAAGCGCAATGTAGCAGCAGCTGCAACAGCCAACAACGACGTCAGCCTTGATGAGATGTACCACGAGGGTGAGTGATGCAACATGATTATACGAACATACCACTTGGAGTTTCTGAGACTAACTATGGACTAGGAGAGGGCAACTTTGATGACAACAAGTTGTCAGGCACGGCAACGCCTAATGATGGCGGCGGCGGCGGCGAAGATGCAGCCCAGAACTCGAAAAAGAAGCGCGTGAGCGGCAAGAAGGCCAAGACGACCAAACAACGCCTCGCCATAGCCGACGGCGTTATGGACGGTTGACCCTGCAGCTGTGCAATATTTGGCCAACATGCATTTCACCTGACCGTGTAACAAGCACATTGGATTTTTTGCTTCCTTTTTTCTATATTCATTTTTTATCCTTTTCTTTCCTGTTGTTTCATCTGGTTTTGTTTCGTCTTTGCAAACTTCTGCATTTGTCGTTTGCAATCGATCAAAAAAACGGGAATCGGTTTTGTGGCGCAAGGAGAACTTGGAGCGGGTTTGGAGCAAGACCCAGGTTCATACAAAAAAGACTATTTTTTTTATTCTCTCCTTATTAAACCATGGAAAGATTTGGGAAGGGTTTGAGCAGCCATTTAGGCGCAGACATGTATCATTAATGCTGCTTCTGTTTTTGCTATCGTTGCCCTAAAGGGCGGTATGTTATTTTCTATTTGACGGGATGGACGTGCGGGCGCATATTCGTGTCTTTTCCAAGAGAGATAATGGGAATTCTTCATTTGCTCCATTGATTTCCTGTGTTTTTTTTTTTTTTGTTTTTTTTTTCCCTTCGTTGACTCTTTGGCCATGTTTTTTTCCGTCGTTGACTCTTTCGCCAGGTTTTTTCCTTGAGATGCATTCTAGACGCTCGGGCTTGGCGGATGAGAAAGAGGAAGACTCTATTCGTTGAACGGGGGAATGACTAGACAGAAAGAATTCAAGATTTGAGAGCCAATAAGCAATACGGTCAGACCGAAAACGTTACAGCGGGAAGATGGAAGAACACGACTGCCAATCAAACGCAGGCAAGCACGCGGTTCGTGCTATTATTGGCTTTTACCACAAAAGTTGGGTTCCCCGCCCAGAGCCTCGTCCGGTCTGTTGTCGTCGGGCACCGTTTCTCGGCAAGTGGTTTTCAATTTCGAACCCCCCCCCAAAATCCCTCAAGACATCACAAGATGGCTGATCCGCTGGCGATTAGCAGCTCATGCTTTGGCATCGCGGCCAATCTGGTCAAGGCCACCACGGTGATCTACAGCATCGTTGGCGATGCCGAATCTGGCAGAGAAGCTGCGCCAAAGGACCTCATGGCACTGTGTGTCCAGATGAATGCCTTTCACGAGCTGCTGCATCAGATCCCCTGCTATGTCCAACGATACACAGATCACGGCGGAGGTACTGTGCACAGTGTCGCATCGACCTCCGAAGGCTTGTGTGTTCCAACTCCCTTGCTGGACAACCTGTCTGACGTCCTCGAAAACTGCCGACAGAATGTCGCCGAGATCGAGAACCAGCTGAGAGAGTACCGGGCGGATAGGCGGCGACTGCAAAACAAAGACATGCGCAGGCTTCGGGAAGAGCTGGTGCAATTCCAGGATGTGCTCATGATTGGTATACGAACGTTGTCGGTGTGAGTTTTTTTTTTTTTTTTTTTTTTTGTCTCCATGTCCCATGTTGCTTCTTCTATCTCACCTCTCATTGCTTCCTTTTATTCCCTCCTTGTCGCTGCTCCCTCTTCTCATCTTTACTAATATGTGTAATTTCTCCCCCATAGGACACTCGGGTTTGGCACTAGAGACGATATATCGCAAATTCAGCTCGAGCCGGGTCTTTTTTTTAGAGAGCAGGAACAGCTGCTCGAGGACGTCAGCCAGATGAAGGCGCAACTGGGCGGTTTGGAAGCGGTGACAATCGCCAAGAGAGCGACCATGGTAGACTACCTGGACCAACTCACGCCATATGCCGAGTCGGCTGTGGGCGGTTCCATCCGTGCCGCATCTGTCTCCGGCAAGCCGGTAGCAGTTTCTCAACATCGGGACTCAGACCCCGAAATCAAACACGATGGGTTTCGACAGACAGAACCGGAAGACAAGACCAGGGCGAGCAGCATTGTCCCTGAGCGACACGATGTGCATGAAATGGCCTCCGATGAGAGGAGCGGCAAGCACAATTATGTGGCTACTTTGGATCCCCAAGACATACCACCGGACTCGCTGATGGGATATTTCGGCAGCCATTTCATCGTCAGCAGGATTCCGGACAGATGGCCCGTTAGTGTACTGCTCATTGGAGCGGCAGCCTTCGACAGATGGGAGATGTTCGAACAACTTCTTTCCCAAACATCGCCACGGGATAATGTTGCGCACCATGAATTTGTAATCGCGTTTGCCAGGCAGAGACCGACAAAGCTCTCGTTTCAGCAGGTAATGGAAGCCACCTGCCGGCTGGCCAGAGTGGGCATTAGCCCCAAATGGACATTTACGACCTCGAACCCCCATATGCCCTTACAAATCGCCGCGCGGACTGGTCCGCCCAGTGCCGTGACTCTGGCGAAACACATTGTGTTTTCGCCTGACGCCAAGGAGCAGGAAAAGTGCCGGGAGGATTTGGTGTGGCATCTGCTCAGGGTTGGAGACAAGCTTCGTGAACCCAGGCCGTTGCTTCCGGATAATAGAAGCCCCGTGCAACCAAGAAGAAAACAAAAGCCCCCGACGAAAAAGCCCTGGACGAAAAAGCTCTCGACGAAAGCTTTTTTCGCTTTCATAAGCGCCGCAATATAGGAAAAGAGAGAGAACCCAAATCCAACGCCTCAGACCACTCGGCCATCTTGCCATTGCTTCCGGATAATAATACTATCGTAGAAGCCTCGTGAGACCAAGACGAAAAAAAAAAAATTTCCAAAAATGTTGACAAGAGTGGGATTCGAACCCACGCCCTTTCGGATTGGAGGATTTTTAGCTGTCTTAAACAACGAAAAGTCGGAAAAGAGAACCTAAATCCAACGCCTTAGACCACTCGGCCATCTTGCCCTTGCTTCCGGATAATTCCGGGTGTTAAATCGGATTTATAAAGGCCATCACGGAGTCAAGTAAGCAACAGTCCTCTGCCCTCAAAAAAAAAAGAGTACAATGGTCTTTGTCATTCCAATGCGGATCACGTGCCGACGCTGCCACGTTCAAGCCATCTGCATGCACGCATTGGCATCGGTGGCTGGCAAGCTGGCGGCATTCCTGACGTTTCCAATTGTTTCGCCATCCGGGCCACTCTGTACGCGCAAAGTGGTGACACCTTGTCGCCAATCCCTTGGGTCGCCGGCACCGACCACCGGACAGGCTGGACGCTGCGAAGGAATGGCATGGAAGGCTTTGTTTCTTCCACTTTGGGCCTGGTCCAGAGAGTCGATCCACGGCAGTGCAGGGAAAAAAAGGTGCGGAGATGGTGCTGTGCGTGTTGGATCGATTCACCACCTGTCTGAAGAGCTCGCTAGCTGAGGGGGGGGGCTGACTAGCCGAGTTGGGCCATCTTCCAGGGGAAGGGCCCTGGCCAGTCCCAGTGGAGGTCCAGTGGAGGGCCAGCGAAGTGCAGTGAGTGCTTGCTCGGCTGCCACACCGTGCACCAACCAGCGGTTATGAGTGGGCCGATGGCGAGAGCACAGGCCAGCAGGAAGAGAGAACAGAAGACGGAGAGAGAGACGTCATTTCAGCGCCCCCACTCCACTCCGTGCGAATCCCTCCCATTCAGCTGAAAGACAAGCTCCCTCCCTTTTTTTTTTTTCTCCCCCCCCAGCTAAAAAGCTCCCCCAATCCTCAGAATGGTGAGATCCGGACGGACCTGACTGGCCTGCCCTGCCACACCCACCCTTGCGCGTGCCAGACGAAGCGACAGCAGGAAAAAGCAAGATCCTTTCGCATGCACGCTGCGCACTACGGCATCCTGCTACGCATCTAGTGTCGCTCGTTCTTGCTTATCTGCCGGCTGGTGGTACATGGTCGTTTCTTCAGCCAGTGCACAGCTACTCTAGTAGCTAGCAGCTTGGTTAGTGGCATTTACCCACCTCTTCCTTTTTTTTTCCCTTTTCCTTTTTGTCCTGGCTGTCCCTGTTAGCTTGCCTCGACTCCCTGGACTGCGCGGCTTCCTTTGGCTCTCTCGGTTCTGATATACTTGGGGGGGGTTCTTAGCTTCCCTCTCTTTGCCGTTCTCTCTCTCTTTTTTTTTCATCCTCCTTTTTTTTTTCTTTTTTCTGTCTTTCTTCTTCCTCTCTTCTCTCTGCTTTGCTTCTGGTCCTTCCTTGAACCATCGTGAGATCCTCGCAAGCTTCATCATCTTCCCAGCTGATATCCGCACTCGATCAGATCGAACTGACAAAAAGGTCGATCGATCCGCTTGTGTCCATTTCCTACCCTTCTCATCCTTCAGCTCCCTCCCCATTCCGTCCGTCGATCTTGTGACAGTTACGTCATCTCTACCTTGATAGCTCTTTTTTTTTTTCCTCCCCCAAAATACCTCAGCAGCCCATCCACATCCACTCCCTCTTTTCTCGCACATCACCAACCAACAATTGACGTGTGTACTTTGGTCACCAACCACCTCCACCATGAACACCATCCGCTCCATCAACGCCAAGGTCGTCCCCCGCGACGTGGTCGAGGGCGCCGTGACGCGCACCAACGCCGGCCTCACCAAGGCTCTGGGCCCCGTGCGCAAGACCAAGGTCGACGCCTGGTTCGCCGACAAGTACGCCAACCAGCCGCTCGTGTTTGGCGTCGTCGCCACCGAGCTGCTCTTTGTCGCCATCCCGCTGCTGGCCTTCCTGGCCTTTGTCGCCGGCTGGGCCCTCTTTGCCCTCGCCGTCTTTGCCGGCATCGTGCTCTTCTGGTCCGGCGTCGGCCTCTTCTTCCTCGTGCCCGCCCTCTTCCTCGCCACCGCCCTGGCCCTGGTCACCTTTTTCTGGGTCGTCGTCGGCCTGACCATCCTCAAGAAGGTCCTCGGCGTCGCCGGCTACCCGGTGCCGTCCGTCCGCGCCAGCGTGAGCTCGCTGGCTGCGCCCTCGGGTGGTGTGCCTACCACCACCACCACCACCACCACCACCGCTGGCGTGGCCACCACCGGCGTGGCCACCACCCCCGTCTCGACGGGCTCCTTCTCGACCTCGTCGCCCGCCGCCTACAAGACGGGGCCCCAGGTCGGCGCCAAGCCCGAGTATGTTTTGGCCCCCACGAAGCCGGTGACGAACACCCCTGCTTACCCGGCCAATGGCAGCATCAACCGCGTGCCCGTTGCGAGCCAGTACCAGAAATGAAGGGGGCACCGTCTGCGTCGCTCGGACGCAGAGAGGGATCTACGCGAGAAATTCATAAGTGAGGACCAACCTGGAGAGAACGGGGGGGGCGCTGGGGACGACTGAGAAGAACAGTTGCGACGAACCCGGGGCAACACAAGAGACGCATGAAAAAAAATAGAAAGAAGAAAACAAAGAAGAAGAGAGGGCGGGCCTTGGCGTCTGGTAGACAAGAAAGCTGACGTCGCAACATGACTACGATTCAGGCAAGCCGTCTGACTTTAGCAAACAACGACAACGACGACGACTGACTATGACCACCCCCTTTTATGCCCTGTTGCTATTCGCGGTTTGATTTCTGAACCCTCCCTTGTATATGCTTGTCTGGTTTTTTTTTTTCTTTTTCTTGCTGTACGTGTCAGGGTGGATCATGGGCTTTCCCAACATACTTTTATGCTTCACTTTATTGTCATCTAATCCTGTTCATTGCTTTTCTTCATGTATGTTATGACTTTTTTTCTTTTTTTACGGTTTCAAACAAACAAACAAAAACATTTGGTAGATTGGGTATGGAAACACGGGACATCCGGGAGGGGGGGCAGGCACGCGACGACGCAAACGCATGAGATAGAACAATGGGCAAATAGGACACAAAGTTTGTGCTTGACCGCCATGCTTCTTTGATGACGAGTTGTTTCTTGTGCGTATACTATTTGCCCTGTTTCCCCGGCACAGAATGATTGGGAGGTTGTCGCCCTCAGGCCTGGCCGTAGCTGTTGATGCTGCCGCTCTCGGCCAGACGGATGGCCTCCTTGGTCCACTCGTCGAGGTCCTCCTGGGGCAGGCCGAGCGCGTCGTTGGCCAGGTCCGCGGCCTGGAGACCGTCGCCGCCCGGGTAGAAGATGCGCGTGTACATGCGCGTGAGAAAGGCCTGCCCGGGGTGCAGCGGGGAGCCGTCCAGGTTCTGGCCGGGCTGGCCGGAGACGAGCACCTTGTGCGCGTTCTCCCAGCGGGCCTGGGCCGGCTCGTGGGCGATGGTCCAGTCCTGGTCGGTGGTGCCGGTGACGCGCTGGACGCTGGCCAGCATGTCCTTTTGCGAGACGCAAAACGACGAGATGTAGGCGGCCTGGGGGTAGCAGTACCGGGAGAGGGTGGGCGTCTTGTCGGACGCGTCCGCGGGCAGGATGGGCAGGCCGATGACGGCGGCGGCGCCGCGGCCGGCCTGGGGCCAGGTGCTGGTGTGGACCCGGACGTCGCCGTCGCCAAAGAGGACCAGCTTGCGGGCGGCGAGGTCGAAGCCGTAGCGCACGGTGCCGCCGGCGAGGGAGTACTCGTACCAGAAGCCGCAGGGGGCGAGGACGGCGCGGAGGCCGAGCTCGCCGACCAGGATCTTCATGTTGTCCCGGAAGGCGGCGTCGTAGCCCATGTTGACGTACATGTCGTCCTTGAAGGGGTTGGGCCCGTAGACGTTGGGCATGACGTAGCGGATGCCGGCCTCGGCGGCGCACCGGGCGAGCTGGACGCCGGTCTCGGGCGGCGCGCGGACGCTGAGGGTGATGACCAGGAAATCCTGGCCCCGGAGCGCGTCGACAATGGTCGCGGGCTTGCTGTAGTCGACGGCCACCTTGTTGACGCCCGCGGCGATCACGCTCTGGCTGCCCTCGCGGGTGATGGCGGTGACGGAGAGCCGCTTGTTCTTGAGGAGCTCGCGCGTGATGTGGCTGCCCATGTAGCCGCCGGCCTGGGGGGAAGGGGGGGTGTCAGGATGGACCTTTTTTTGGAATTTTGAATTTTGAATTTTGAATTTTGAATATTGAATTTTGAATTTTGAATTTTGAATTTTGAATTTGAATATTGAATTTCTTGAAAAGCTGGGATGGGCCCGTTTTGACTTACACCCACGACGGCGACTTTCTCAATGTAGTTCTTGAAGCCCGCAGGCTGGTCCTTGGCATACTGGACAGACGACATGGCGACGGGAGGGGTGGACAAGGGTCGGGCGGTGGCGGCGATGGTGGTCGGGGGACGAGTCGACGGGAAGAGGGAAGACAGGCGTTTGCGCGAAGACGTCAGGAGACGGCTCATGGACAGACGGAGAGATGGGAAGCAGGCGTTCTTGTGAGGAGGGAAGAGTGGATGGAGAAACACAAGAACAGAACAGCTGAGCCCAAGGGGGGAGCAACCCGGGGATTTATATACACAATCCCGCCCAGTCTACAGGCTCGACGGGGCAGAGATGGGATGGCAGCGGCGTCCGGCTCCGAGTCTCGGGACAAGAGAAGAGTGATGGAAGAGCGAAGGAATAGCGAGGATGGATGCGCACACACACACACGCACACACACGCACACACGCACACACAGAACGTACACCCCGTCTGTGGATACGGCGCCGGGCCAAAACTCCGTGGCTTACACAAACAGCCAGGAAGCACAGTATACACCGTTGCGCCGTCTCGTTTCGAGACCGCGGCAGCCGCCTGTGGCGTCGAGGCTGGCCCACTCTGCTGTCTTGTCCTCGGGGTTTACGCAGAACAACACCACCTCGCAGCGGGTTTCTGTGCTCTCCTGGTGTTGGCCTCCCCTCTTTCCTTTACCGGCATCGGCCGTGTCGTCCGTTGGCTCCGGATGCCGCTCATCCCGCCCCTCCAGTCCCTGCTTTCCAAGGTTGGTCCGAGTCCGCCACGAGCAGCCAGGAACAAGCAGGAGTTGCTTGGTGGGCTCGTCGAAAGAAACACACCATGCAATTGGCCTGGCAGGGCCCGGGCTGGCGTGTGTGGGGCGGCACCAACACAGATATCGTCGATGCTTGTACAGTTAAATCCGGTTGGCTGCCCCAAAGAGGCAACTCTGGCCCCGTCCGACAAGGCCGCGCGCGACCACTGGGGGGACCAAGTCCGCCCGGTCTTGCCTGGTTGGGAAGTCGACCTGGATCGTTGCCAAGAGCCTGTAGCGCCGTGGACCCACTCGGCTAGCTACTATGTAACGACATAGTAGGTCGCCCATCTGAGCCTGTTCCCAAGCAACGCTGCATCCTCTCTCGTAAGTCCGACAAAGCAGGAGCAGAAGAGAGAAAACCGAGTAGCCGGAGCAGAGAGCCCACAGAAAAGAGTATCGTGACTGCATGCAACCAAGAGCAGGGTTGACTAGATCCTGCTTGCAGAGCCGGCCTTGTGCAGGCTCGTCTCGGGGCTCGGCAGCGCGCCACCCATCTTACAAGCCTGGCATGCGTCTTCGTCCGAGGTGGTCAGTTTTGTTCGGCGTGTATTTTGTCCGTTGGGATACATACACACAAAAGGCTGCTCAGCCTGGTTGGTCTGTCAGATACGCCAAGAGAACGGTCGGAGCTGGGGCAAGGTTTTCTTTCTGTTGAACCCCTGCCGCCGGGATACGTCTAGTGTCTTACATCACACAAGGTCAGACAGACTGTTACTAGTCCGAACGAGAAAGTCAAGAAAGACGAGTGCCAAGAGGGAGGTGGAAGCTCCAGACCAGACCGACCAAAAATGGTGAGAGCAAACGACGGATCACCAACAGTACAGGGTCTATGTCGTAGATTGGGGCTTGCTACAGTTGCATTTTGTTTCTTTTGTCGTGGCCGGTCCGTCGGCAGATGAACTCGAGAGGAAAGATGCCGATGCGAAAAGACGACCGAACCACAGAGGCCAGGCCGTTGACAAGCGGGGCACTTCTCTTTGACAAGGTTGGTCCTATTGCTGATATTATTTTGTCAGCATGCGGCTGGCACTCGGCCGGCATACTTCTGTCACTGGGCTCTGCCGTAAATCATGGCGTGCATGTCCATGCCGTCCTGTTGGGTCTGTGCAGGCAGAAGAGAGTTGACAAGCCTTGACTTTTGAGGGGTCAAAGCGAAGCAAGTGTTGGCAGCAAAGAAAAGAAAAGAAAGAAAAAAGAAAAGGAAAAAAAGGGAAAAAACGTGGCAGTAGGGTCTGGACAGAAACACTGCAACTGCATCACACACCCTGTTGGGAAACGGCCCTTTTCTGTGTAATGGCATAATACACACGCAGAATCTTTCCTCTATGCTACTGGGAAGAGGGAGAGCCCATGAAAAGAGGACAACAAGAGGACAAGCCAGGTCAGCATGGCCCCAGATTCCCTGTTTCGCAAGTCATGCCATGGGCACAGGAACAGGCCTTGTCGGCCAGGCAAGCTGGCTGTCCCTGGCGCGACAAAACATGGCTTGATGCAATGCATTTCAGCTTTTTTTTTTCTTTTTCTTTTTTTTTTTGGCAGAGGGGAACACAAAAACGGGACACCAGTGCGGCGTATGGAATACGAGGAATCGAGACGAACGGGTACGCAAGGAGAACGATGATGGGATGCTCAAGGGACGTGAACAAATAGGAAGAAAGAAGGCTGGGTGACTCTAGACGAGGGATCATCATTGTCGGTAAAAAGAAAATCAAAAATATCAGAAAAATCAAAAACCATCCAGACTCTTGTTTCAGACTCGGCGTGAGATCGACACGGCCCCTGTGACGACGGGCGCGCAGGGGAGCCGTGCTGGCGGAGCGGGGGGAGGGGAGGGACGAACCAGAGATGGCGTGGAGAGAAAAAAAGAGACGCGGGAGACGAACAAGACGCCAATAGCAAAGGGCGATCATTTCCCGCGGGGGGCTGTTCATGCCGCGCATACCGCCAACAAAGGGTCCAACAGAGGTGTGTCCAAAGAAAAGAAGGTCTTTCTTTTCCAAGGTTTACTTGCCAAGACTATTTTTTTTTGTCTTTCTCTCTTCTGCCGTGTGTCTGTTCTCGCTGGCAAAGGGCTGTCTTGTTGTCTTTGTTGGATGTTTGTTGCGATGCTTTCGTCGTGTCTGCAGGTTGTCTGCAGGTTGTGTGGGAAGGATGAAACCAACAGCACCTATCCGACTTCCAAGGCTTGCCTATGCAGAGGGTACGCTCAGACACACACACACACACACATATGCGGGCGGTGCTATGCTCTCCGCGGGGACACAAAACGTGTTAGTGCGTATGCGTGTAAGTGACCAGAGCGCTGGCTGGGTGTAGGTGTGGGTGGGTGTGAGCGTATGCTCCTACACAGGTTGGTCACCACAGGACTCTGATCGCCTTTTTTCCAGAAGCGAGGACTTCGACACCCGGGGGGGAGGCTCACTAGAACGATCTTCCTGCTGGTGGCGCATCTTGGACAGTTGCATATCTGTGTCATGGGGTTGCGGTGGGAAAAAGCAAGTTTATCCAGAACGAAGGGGACAGGGGAAAGTTGGCGAGGCTTGCATGTTGGCCATTGACCAGAGGAGACTTGCTCGGAGGAAACAGACGAGCAGACAAGATCGTCATGTAGGGTTGCTTTGTGTGGCTGGTTGTCGGTTGTCTGGATGGTTGCCTCCCATGTGTGTGTGTGCGTGTGTGTCTGTCTGTTTGTCTTTCTATTTCTCCGAGACGGTTTCCTCTTTCTTTCGTCTCCTGGTCTTGGGTTTTTGGAATTCCCCGAACAGACGACCAGGAAACAAACAGAGGGACTTCGTCGACACATCCATCCGCTGGGGTTCTTTTCTTGTCTGCCTCTTCGCGCCTCTTCGCAACCATGTGCAGCTAGACTGCCGAGACAGCTTTTTGTCTTGTTCTTTTTGTCTTGGCCACGGTCGTCACGATGGACCCCAACTTCAACCTCACGGCGTACCTCGAGCAGCCGCCGCCATGGCAGAACCGCCCCGAGGCCATCCGGGGGATTGTGGTCTCCGTGACGGTATGTATGGACCGGCCTGTCGCGATCCATCGCTGCTTGTTCTGACCCATGTGTAGCTCGTCGCCCTTGCCTGCGTCCTCTCACGGCTCTACATCCGGATGATTGACCTGCGGATGCCGGGCTGGGACGACCTGTTTGTTGGGCTGTACTTGGTAAGGCTGGTCTCTGACGAGGACGGACCGTTTCTAACGCGGACAGGCCACCACGTTGACGTCTGCCGTCACGATATGTCTAGGTAGGTCGTTTCTCTGGCGATATTTCTGGCGATGTTTCTGGCGATGTCTCTGGCGATATGCCATGGTGCCCTCCAGCTCACACAACGGCAGCGCCCAGTTTCGGTCTCGGCCAGCATCTCCTCTTCTTCACACCCAAGAAACTTCGCATGTTCTTGCTTGTAGGTGTCCTGAATTCGCAACAGAAGCGACGTCCACCCCCAAAACGGTACTGACCCTCTCCCAGCTCTTCTACATTGGCAACTCCTCCTACATCAGCTCGACGGCGTTTATGAAAATCTCCCTCCTCTTCCAGTACCTCCGCATCTTCCGCGACGGCGGCCGCGTGGTCCGCCGCCTCTGCCAGGCGCTCATCGTCGTCATCGGCCTCTGGGGCGCCGCCTTCTCGTTCATGGCCTGGGTGCCCTGCTTCCCCGTGCACAAGTACTGGGACATTGCGCTGCCGGGCGGCACCTGCTACGGCTTCGGCATCTCGACCGACCGCACCGCGTTTGTGCTGCACACCGCCCTGAACATGGTCTTTGACGTGCTCGTGCTGGCCATCCCGGTGCCGCTGTACTTTGACAAGTCGGCCGCCTCCCGGACCCGGGCCGGCATGCTTGTCCTTCTTCTTCTCGGCTGTCTGTATGTTTTTTTTTCTTTTTCTTTTTCTCGCTCGCTTTGCTCACTCGATTCTCTCTTTTTTTTTTCTTTTCCTCGCTCGCTTCGCTCGCTCGATTCTCTCTTTTCTTTCTCTTTTCCTCGCTCGCTTGGCTCGCTCGATTCTCTCTTTTCTTTTTCTTTTCCTCACTCGCTTAGCTCGCTCGATTCTTTCTTTTCTTTTTCTTTTCCTCGCTCGCTTCGCTCGCTCGTCTGTCTTTCTTCTTCCTCGCTCCGCTCGCTCGCTTGTCTCTTTCCCATGCCTTTCCCCCCTTCTTCTCGTTCGCCTCGTTCGCTTCGCTCACTTGCTCACTGGCTCACTTGCTCACTTGCTCACTCACTCGCTCACACTAGTGTCAACGTCTTCGCCGCTTGGCGTCTCGCCCTCCTCGTCCTCTCCGCCAAGTCGCCCGTCGAAACGCTCTTCGACTCCACCTTTTACGCCCCCGACACCGTCCTCCTCGCCTCCCTCGAGGTCAACCTCGCCAGCATCTGCGCCAGCGTGCCCATCTTCTGGCCCGTCCTCCGCCAGCAGGTCTTCCGCATCCTCGTCACCAAAGAAGTCGTCGTCACCACCGGCGACCGTCGTCGCAGCAGCCGCCGCTACGGCTACAAGCTGGACAGCCAAGCTGACAGGAGCCCGAGCCTGCGGCCCGGAGACTTGGAACTGGTCTCGACGGCGCCGTCGACCATGTCCACGGCAACGTCCGCCGCACCGTCGACACGCCACTACGACGACGCGTTCATCATCGACCAGGTCGACCCGCTGCGGATGGGCACGTCGGCCGGGGTGGAAACGCTGGTGCGGAGCGATACGGGCAAGCGGTCGAAAGAAAAGAAGGACAAGAAAAAGGGCAAACGGTAGATGGGTGTCTGAGCCATCCAAGCGTGTTTTTGGGGTTTTTTTGTTTTTGTTTTTGTGTTTGTGTTTTATTTTTCGATTTCGGGCCTGTCTTATTTCGGCGTCTCTTTGCCTATGCCCTGTTGTTCGTTTGCTTTCTCTGCTATGATTCTCTGCTCTGATTCTCTGCTTTATACCTTTTCCGCTGTACGATACCCTAGATTGTCTGATTTCCCAATCGGCCAGAATCGTTGCCAGAATCGACAGATGCACACGGATGTACGATAAGAGAAAGGAAAAATCGAACCAGGGCCCTGGCTATCCGGCCACACCTTGCCGTCCGCTGATAGCCAAAATAAAAATAAAATAAAATAAAATAAAAAACTTGGTTCCTGCCCGTTTCATTTCCCTAGTCTTACACCGTTCCTTCCTGTTCAGGGGAAACGCGCACGCTGATAGCCGCAAGCTCAGCCAGACAGCTTTCCCCGCCTTATCTGGAGGGCAACTACGACCAAGACATCGTCACCTTGAGTCACGCAGACACGTTCAACTGCCAAATTCGAGAAGAAAAAAACAGAGCCCCCCCCAAAAGACACTGTACGTCCAACCCACTCGTCACCATGAGACCGGAACCCTTCCGCGTGCTCGTCTTCTCCAAGACGCTCGCCTACCGCCACGCGTGCATCCCGGCCGGCCTCGCCATGTTCCAGCAGCTGGCCGACGCGTCGACGGCGACGCCGGACGCCTTTGTCGTGGACGCGTCCGAGGACGCCGACGCCTGCTTTGGCCACCTGTCCACGCTGGCGGCCTACAAGGTCGTCGTCTTCTTCCAGTGCTCCGGCAACGTGCTCACGGCGGCCCAGCTGGCCGTCCTGCAGGCGTACGTCGCGGCGGGCCGGGGCGGCATTGTCGGCGTGCACTGCGCCTCGTCGGCGATGAAGATGGATGGTCCGGAGGGGTACTACGCCCGGCTGATGGGCGCCGTGTTTTCGGAGCATCCGGAGCCGCAGCTGGGCCGCGTGGTGATCAAGGACCCGCACCACCCGGTGGTGCAGCCGCTGCTGCACGCGCTGGGCCCGACGGAGGCGTCGGTGCCGGAGCCGTCGTACTCGTGCTTTGACGAGTGGTACAACTTCCAGCCGACGTCGCGGGCGGTGGTGGCGGCGGCCGCGGGAAGCCGCACCACGCCGACGGGGATCCACATTCTGCTGACGGCCGACGAGACGACGTATGTCGGGGGCGCGCACGGCGAGGACCACCCGATTGCGTGGTGGCAGGACTTTGAAGGGACGGGGACGCGGGTGTTTTACACGGCGCTGGGGCATTTTGAGACGGCCTACGAGGAGGGCGACTTTGTGGAGCATCTACGGAATGCGGTGTTGTGGGCAGCCAAAGTGATGTAGGCGAGGATGAGAAGGAGAGGGAGACGAGAATGCGAATGAAAGGACAGGAAGAGACACGAACCGAACATGAAAGAGGACTGCCTAGAGAGGACTGCCTAGAGAGGACTGTCTAGAGAGGACTGTCTAGAGAGGACTGCCCAGAGAGGACTGCCTAGAGAGGACTGCCTAGAGAGGACTGTCTAGAGAGGACTGTCTAGAGAGGACTGTCTAGCCTACATGTATACTAATCAAGCCGGAGTTCTGAGGGGGTACGGAGTTGAGGCTGGCGATGCTACGAATAAGAATTTGGTTTGTCTTTGGATTGACTGGAATGGCAGAGTGGGTGTGCCGACTTCCCAGGGCTGACGGTGGCGGAGACGACGGCCACAGGGCCTATCCGCTAGGGAGATGTGGCCTGTTGGGCGCTGACGCCAACGCTTGGCGGGCTCGTTTCAGGGGCTGGTGGCTGGTGGCTGGTGGCTGGACAGAGCAGTCTTAGTGTCGACTCAGCCTCCCATATTATGTCATCGCACTTACACAATCAGCGGCTTCTGTATTTCTTTTCACTTTCTCATCCTCCCACGCATCTACACCCATGTAAATACACGCATGGCCCTCCAGCCGTACAGCTTCACCCGCGACTTTGTCGCGCTGTTGCAGAGCCAGCCCCGGGCCGCCGTCGCCGACGACTTCCCGCCCTACGACTATGCCGATGCCGCGGCCACCGTCGCCGCGCTCGCCGTCACCAGCCAGCCGCAGACGTTCCGGCTGGGCACGGGCGCGTCCGTGTTTGCGTCGGCCCTGCTCCCGGCCGTGCTGTCGGCGCGCCAGGAGGTCATCTTGGTGACCTGTTTCTGGGCCCCGTCCAAGAGTCTCCGCGATCTCGCCGCGACGCTCGCGCGCTTGGCCGCAAGCCGGACGCGCCCCGGGGCCACCGGGGCTGGTCCGGTCCCACCGCCGCCGCCCCTCCGCATCCGCATCGGCCTCTCGTCGCGGTCGCTCGTCCAGATGCTCTTCCACACCGCCTCGCGCGCCGGCCACGTCTACCCGCCGGCGACCTGGGACGCCGTGCTGGGCCTGCCGTCGGCGGCCGTGCTCGGCGCGGCCGGCATCGACCTGCAGGTCAAGAGCCTGTTCTTCCGCCCGTTCAGCGTGATGCACCCCAAGTTTGTCGTCGTGGACCGCCAGCGCGCGCTCGTGCCCAGCTGCAACGTCAGCTGGGAGTCCTGGCTGGAGGGCTGCATCGAGCTGACCGGCGCCGCCGTGCAGCCGCTGCTGGCCTTTTACGGCGGCACCTGGGGGGACCCCCTTCCGGCTCTTCCGGCTCGGGCCGAGGAGCCGGAAGGGGGCCCGGACCCGCCGATCCCCGGGGGGCCGGGCCTCTCCCCCCTCGACGTGGACGGCCCCGGCAGCATCGTCGTCCGTTTTGGCGGCGGCGGCGGCGGCGGCGGGCCCATCCCCACGGTCGTCCTGCCCTCGTCGCACCACCGCCACCCGCGCATCCGCCTGCTGCCGTGGCAGCCCGCCGCGCCGCCGCCGCCGACGCCGCTCAACCTGGCCACGCTGCACCTGCTGGCCACGGCCCGCGCGAGCATCTACGTCCAGACGCCCAACCTGACGGCGCGCCCGGTCATCGACGCCCTGCTGGCGGCGCTGGCCCGCGGCGTCGACGTCGCCCTGGTCACGGGCCAGAACATGATGGTGCGGGAGCAGATCGTGACCAGCGGGACCACCACCGCGCGGTGTCTGCGCCAGCTGATCAAGCGCTACGAGAACGCCCAGAAGGACAAGACCGCCGCCGCCGCCGCCACGCGCCGGGGCCAGCCGTGCGGCCGCCTTGTGGTGTCCTACTTTCAGCCGCTGGCCCCGCGGCGGCCGTCCGCCCGCCCGCCGCCCGACGAAGAGCAGGCTCTCGTGGGGCCGTCGTCGTCGTCGTCGTCTCCGTCTTCGTTGTCCAAGCCGTGCCGGACCAACAGCAGCGGCCTGGTCGTCGACGCGGACGAGCCCGTGCGGTCGCACCTGAAGCTGACGATTGTGGACCGGCAGCACACGCTGCTGGGGTCGGGCAACATGGACCGGGCCAGCTGGTACACGAGCCAGGAGCTGGGGCTTCTGTTCCACGACGGCGGGCTGGCGCGGCTGGTGAAGACGGCCGTGGAGCGGGTGCTGGACGGGCGGCTGGCCGAAGTGTACCCGACGAACACGGTGGCCGTCTGAGCTGTCTGGGGAGGGCCGTCTATGGGGATGTCTGTCTTCTGCCGCACGTTCTCCTGCCGCACGACCCCTGCCGCAGAGCCGGTCCATCTCCCAGGATGTGTCTCCCCGGCATGGGAGACGGCCATGGCGCAAGGTACCCATATGGCTTGGGCGTGGATGATCCCGTCGTTGTGGCTGGCATGGACACTCCGAGGGCCGGGCCCGCCGCATGGGGCTGTCCAGCTAGGGGCTCTCGGGCACATCGAGGGGATGAACATGGAATCCAAACGACACTCCCCCCCCCGATCCACCAGATCGAAGGAGCCAGCCAAGGGAGATTGTCGACTACCACACGCGCCGCGGCACCGTCGTCGAGGCGTACTGCCCGCGCTGGGCGACGACGACATGGCGGCACTGAATGCGCTGGACGGGGGGTGCGGGCCGGTGTCCATGTCCATGGCGGCCCAGAACGCGTCTCGTCTGGCCGGGGAGAGGCAGCCCGGGTTTGGGGGAAGAGAAGGAAAGGGAAAGATTGTAAACAAAGGAGATGTCGGATGATATGGACTAGAAATACAAATGGACTCTGGCAAGGCATATGCATGGCGAAGGCATCTTCAGAGTTGTGAAATGATCTTGAGAGAACAGCCAAACAAGGGCCGCCTCCTACTTGCAACAGCCGCTCTCGTGCCACACTCTCAAAGACCAGCAAACTCGTAGCCCGGGGAATGGCTCTAAGACTAGCAAACTCGTAGCCCCGGAGAATGGGCAACTCCTTCCCCCGAGACGGTGACAATCTTGAGCCGCCTCTCCGTGGAAAACCTGGGGCGACTCCTTTTTTTTTTCTCTTTTTTTTTTTCTTTTTCCACTTGACTTGTCGTCTTTATGAACAACAACGGTCAGACCGAGAGAGACGTAGGTCGCTGATGCTGGTCTCGCACATTTCATCAGGGTCTAAAACAACACTGTTTCTGGCGGTTCCTCGCCGTGCTACGTCGGTCTTGGGCGCTCTCGCCGAGGAGAAAAGAAGAAAAGAAGAGATAAAACAGACCCATTTGTTGGCACTGGGTTTTCTTTCCATTCGTTTCCATCATGTTGTGTACGTGAAGAGTTCATCTGGGGAAGACGGGCCGTGTTGGCATGTACATAGTATGTATGTTTCGGGGGCCGTGACGTGTGGGCGGCTGTGCTTGGTGGCTTGATGCTGAGGCTCGATAAAAGGGGGCTTGTGAGACAGTATCAAGTGGGAAAGTGGAAGAAAGAGAAGAAGACGGACAGCAAAAAAAAAAAAACAAGGAAGAGTGATGTGGCTTTGCCAAAGACAGCCGGCACATGGCATTCCAGGAGCCGTTGGGGTCCGACGTTGTTTTTTTTTGTTTTTTTTGTTTCTTTTTTCCCCACTTCCTTCTTTTTCGCTTTTCCGTATCGTTTCCTTCTTTTCCTTTGCTCTGAATCTAGCGTGGGCTGCCATATATATGCGGGCAGTCTCGACAGCCTGGCTGAGACATGCAGTGTATGTGCTAACTCCGTCCCGTACATGCAAGAGATGGTGTCAAGATCAGAGCACCCGCTGGCAGTCTGGTTTTCTCTGAACCTGTACCTTGTAGCATTGCATTCACGTGTGTTGCTACCACAAACGTAGATACAGGAGTCGCGAAAGACAGAAACAGACAAAGACAGAGAGCATCAACGCAATCTGAAATCTAAATCCGCGTAAATAAGAACTATTTGACTGAATCGGGCCAGCCACTGTTGGCTGCAGCCAGACAAGCAGAGAGAGACGAAAAAGGGCAAAGACAAAGGAGACCAAAGAGACAAAGAGACAAAGATAAAAAGACAAAGACAAAAAACAATATAGAAAAAGCCGCCCAGTACAACAGTACAGCAACATGTATATCATGGCCAAGGAAAACCCGAAAAGAAACAAAAGACACAAACAAGCCATCCGAGAATAGTAAGCCTACCCGGTCTTGAGAGCAATGTCATACCTTTGAGCAAGCCTGTCTGTCTTTCTTCTCCCTCTCTTCTCAGACCATCTCCTGCGCGTACGAGAACGTTTGGTGGCTCTGGATGGACATATCGCTGTTGCTGCTCGGCGACGAGCAGGCCGCGGCCGCCGCTGCCGCCTGCTGGCCTCCATCCGCAGCGACGGCGGCGGCGGCCCGCGACCGCGACGCCGCCACAATGGCGCCAAAGCGGGAGCCCTCGTTGCGGCCCTGTTCTTGTCCCATCATGTCCTTGCGGGCCTCGAAGCCGATCTCCGTCTTGGCCGCCAGCGCCTCGCGCACGCGCTCCTCGCCGCGCTGCATCCACACGTGCCACCCGCTCGAGCTGAGCGGGAACAGCACCTTGTTGTCGAGCGACTCGATCCAGTCCTGGCACCGGTGCTTCTTCTTGGACGCGATGATGTCCAGCTCCGCCGCCACCTGCGCGCAGTACGACTCCAGCGGCAGGTCGTTGACGTCCTGGCCGAACGGGTTCTCGATCTCGCGGCCGATGAACAGGATGCCCAGGATGATGTACGACGCCACAACGGTCGCCGGGATCGTCACCCAGCCCAGCGCCGAGAAGAGCTGGAAGGGCAGCAGCGAGACGTAGATCCACGTGATCTGCGAGATGGCAATCGAGTAGGCAATGGGCAGCGGCGTCGTCAGCACGCGCTCCGTGCCCATCATCACCTCGTTCAGCACCGCAATGTTGTTGTACGCCAGCGTCTGGTGCATGGGCACCGTCAGCTGGCCGTTGGCCACGAGCTCGTCCGTGAAGCAGGCCACGTACGAGATCACCTCCAGCGGCATGTTGCCCAGCGGCTGCGACGACTGCTTGATGGCCCGCCGCGGGTTGCTCGTCGCAAAGGACAGGCCCAGGTACTCGCCGAACAGCTTGAACGGGTTGGGCCGCGGCGCGTGCACCTTCTCGGGCTCCTTTTCCGTGGCCTGCTTGGCATAGGTGTCCAGGTGGCCCACCAGGTGGATGAGGTCCTCGTAGCCGGTGTACGGCTCGAAGCGAAGTTTGTGCTTCAGGGCCACTGCAAAGGCCACAAGCAGGTTTATGGCCGTTCTGAGACGAGAGATTGTTGAATTAGTTTCTTTTTTTTCCGTCTTTTCTTTCTTTTTTTCTTTCTTTCTTTTTTTTTTCTCTAGTCTTTTCTTTTTCTCCTCTTTTTCTTCTTTTCTTCTTTTTTCTTCGTCTTTCCTCCTTTGGCCAGTGGAACCAACCACAAAGACCCCTGAAACAAGACAAAAAGGGGAAACCTCAACGAAACTCACAGTTTGGCCAGAATGTCTTTCTCTCTGTGTTCCTCTCGCTCGATGGCATGCACCCAGAAGACTCGACCAAGCGAATGGCTGGCCTGGATCAGCTGGGCCCAGTACCGACGCCCCTCGGCATATCTGCACCCTCTCGTTAGTGACACTGACAGAGAACAGGCATGCTCCCAATATGCCAGCCAATCTGCTCCAAATCTGCGCCAAGTCTTCTCACCTTTCATAGGCAGTCGAGCTGCGGAAACTCAGACCCAAGCCCACCACAAAACCAGTCACGGTCAAGAGGATGGAGCTGATGCCCACTAAGAGACAGAACTGTCAGCATGTTTGAAAAGTCTTTCGGTGCCGAAGACATGCATGCGGACTCGTGATCCAGACTGCAGAAACCACGGTATGATGGATGGGTCCGAGACAAAGAGACGGCGGACTCACTGTTGTATTTCGTAAAGGTCGAGATGCTGGTCACCAGCGTTGCCCAGAGACCCACGGCGGCCAGCGGCAGCACCATTTTGGGCAGGATGCTGCCGTGCATTTGCAGAAACATGGGCCACTTTGAGTGTTTCTGCGTGTCCCGGGGTCCCGTCTGCAGCATGGCACAACAAAGTCAGCAGAGCCCTTCCTCCGCCAGAAGCAGCACCGACGCAAACGCAGCCACACTCACAAAGTAGTCGTCCAGATCCAACTGGTGATGTCGGCCAAACGGGCCCCGAGCGTACATGTGCGCAGCAAGAGGCGCAGACCTCGAGAGACGTCGCCATCGCCGTGCCAGATCAGGGGGCAAGATCGAGTCCAGATCCTGGTCCGGGTCCTCCTGGTCTCGATCGTCGTCGTGGTGTGGCCCGCGTGCCTCGGCGACGTTGAAGGCGGGCGGCATGACGTTCGAATCGTTGACGGCCGTGGCCGTGGCCAACGCAGAAGCATTGCCGTCTCCGCCCGTGGTGCCCGGAGTCGCTGCTGGTGCCCCTCCTGCGCCCCAGGACGAGCCACCGCTGCTGGCGCCACCAGAGTCAGCCCCAGGGCTTCCAGACGACACCGTAACAGGTCCTCCACTGCTTCCGCCATTGCCTCCGCCGCCTCCACCGTTGCCGGCACTCGAACCGCCCCCAACATCGCCTGAGGGGGCGGCGGCACCACCTCCGTCATCAGCCATGTTGGAAAAGCACAAAGGTGGGTAGATAACGAAACTGTTAATAGTCGGCGACTGTTTGCAGCCAAAGAAAAGGGTGGTAGGTAGTTGCAAAGGGGGGCCGGGCGAGATGTTTGAAAGGTACCAAGTGCAGCGTGCAAATGTCTATAAGAACAGATTCAGGCAAAGAAATGACGAGAACATGGACAATACAATACATAAGACGTCACGAGAAGCGTCTGGAAAAGAGAGACAGGAAGAGACAAGGGATGGATAGGGCTGTGGTTGATAGGGTGGCCCGAGTATTACGGCAAAGGGGAGAGCGCAGGTTGCTATATATCCATCCCGTCCGCTACTGAGCACTGGCGTATGCGGCTGCCGGATGGGGAGGGTGTTTCTAGAACCCAGTGGTAGTTGTGTCTGGAAGAACAGGGCTGGTTCACATCCTGGAGGCCCGTCGGCCCACACGGGGAAGATCGAGCAGCGCATGCAGTGATCGAGGCCAGGTCACATCCACCGAGCAGAAGCCCACACGAGAACCGAAACATGGCCACGACTAAGCAAAGGTGAGCAATGCAGGCTGAAGGGATCAACTGGGCTTGGTGATGCGGAGGCTCCGACGAGGAAGTCTGGGTAGATCTTTGTAGGGCGAGGAACTCGGCAAAGACGCTACGCCACAACTTCGAGACGAACGAATAACAGGAGACAGAGCACCCAGCTCCAATCCTCCATGTTCCAGCCAACCCGCTGTGTTGACGCCTGAGGGGGGGGGCATCGATCGGGCTGCGAACACTTGGCCGCGAAGACCGGACAGTCTCTCAGCAACAGCGAGAGCGAACTTGTCCAGAGACGGAGAGACTTTTCCCGCCCCATGCGGACTGAGTTGTCACTATGATAGACAATGTGATAAGAGCATGAAAGCCCGCTCTCCGGACTTACAAGTTCTGGCAAGACCGGAAGTCGCACAGCAACCGCTAGGTCCGCTGCTGCCCTATGGTGGTGTCCACGAGCGGTGCTGGGACAGAGACATGGTCTCTTCTGTCGGTCGCAGTGGGGCGATGAACCCAGACACACAGGCACATGCAAACCACAGCCAGCATGTCCGCTGCCCGTTTTGGGCCACAGGGACTGCAACCGGAGCTGCAACGGGGGTTGGAAAAGAACCAACGACGAAGCCAATGAGCATCAGCGAGCATGGTATGACCAGTAACCGAGAAAGGTGAGCAGGCCACTTGGCGCGATTGGGCAGTGCCCTAGGCGCCCAGAAGAGACGGGCATCTTTCTCCTCGGAGACTGCCTCAGAGACTGCCTCCAACAAGCCCCAGGACCAGGACCAAGAGGATCAAGTGCCATGCCGAGGGGGGGGCTAGAACAGACGGCCGTAGGGGCGAAGAAGACCGAGGGCCAAGGCCGGTCTGCCAGCCTCCGTGGTCAGGTGGACTGATTTGTTGGAGACTCGCAGTGCAAGCAGAACGCCCAGGCTGAAACGCGTCGCCGACGGATGGCCGTAAACCCAGATACGAAGTCAGCCTGCTTAAAATCTGAAATCAAAGAGACATAGCCGGAAGTGGCATTGTTATAGCTCGTCCAGATGTCCGTCCCGGGCTTGGTCTGCCAGTGTCGGCGGAGAGTCCCAAGGCGTGCCCCCGTTTCTCTGACCGGCAATTGCCACTGGCCTGTCGGCGTCGTCGGTCGGAAAACGTGACAGGCCACGCCGAGAAGAAGTGCCTGCAATACCAAATGCAGGGGCCGGCATAGTCCTTCACATGCAAAACATCACGATCCTTCCTGGAGTGCTGTCGTCTATTTGGCGTTGCCGCCGCCATCACGATCCCTCTGTTGAACAACAGGGGTTGTGTGTACTGTCATTGCCTCAATTTTGTCTTAAAAAACAAGAGGCTTGCCATATGTCGTCTGATTCTGAGGAGTGCATTGCCGGTGTGTTGCCCGGGGGGTTGTCTTAAGGTGAGGAGGTGTGTGCAGCTGTGCGTTTGTGTCCGTGTCTATGTCTCTGTCTCGGTGGCCATGAGAACAGCCACACGCAGACGGACTGCACGAAGTGGCCACCCGTAACCGCGACCCATCCAGCGTGTCTGCCAGGAGCCGATGACGAGATCTTTTTCGTGCAAGCTCATTCTGGAGCTTGGACTTGTTCGCTGCAATGCTAGGCCAAAAGATCACAAGACAGGAAAGAAGAAAGGACCTTGGATCAAACGACGGCTATGTGGCTACTGAAAGATCGAGATTGAAGACGGACGGCCCCTGGTCCTGGAAGAGTTGGGAACCATTTCTCATTCTGATGTGCATCGCGATGCCATATTTGCTGAGGAGACCAGTACGAGTATCTTACAGGCAGGCGCGACCGTCCTTCCAGGGAGTGACTGCCCCCAAATTCACTTTCCGGCCCAAAAATACCCGCTGACATAATACGACCCCCCCCTCTGTCTATGCTTCTCCACCGCTCACCGCCCGTCTGTCATCGCCAATTCTGCCGGGAGCACATCACCAAATCAAACACGGGAAGGGGACCCTTGTCTTCCACTCGGTCTGAGCGACACCGACAACACTTCCTCTTTGTGCACCCGAGTGACGTCGTCTGTGAACCCCGAAAACCATCGCTCCTCTGCTGTTGCCAGTTCACAGGTTGTCGACCGTGGGATTTCTGCTCACCGGCACACGGCCCCCGTCCACCGCCGCGGGCGCCTTTTTTTTTGCTTTGGGCGCATTTTGAGCTTGCATTTACCCCTAATCGCCCCCTCTGATAATACTGCGAGGAGCTCCTCGGCATCCCTACTACAACTTCCGGTCGTCGCCGATCTGCCTTCCGAGACCAGAAGAAAATGCTGTCCGGTATCCTCATTTTCAACCAAAAGGGCGAAAACCTGATCTTTCGCGCCTTCCGCAACGACTGTCGGCCGCGGCTGGCCGATGTGTTCCGGATCCAGGTGATTTCGAACACGCAGGTGCGGTCGCCCATCCTGACGCTGGGCAGCACGACGTTCAGCCATGTCAAGCACGAGAACATCTACCTGGTGGCGGTCACCAAGAGCAACGCCAATGCCGCGCTCGTGTTCGAGTTCCTCTACCGGCTGATCGCGCTGGGCCGGGGGTACTTTGGCAAGTTTGACGAGGAGGCCGTCAAGAACAACTTTGTGCTCGTCTACGAGCTTTTGGATGGTGTGTAGTTTGTGGCGTGTGGATGGCTTCGGCGGTGCTGTTCGGCTGTTGTGTTTCTGGACGGTCTCTTCTTTTGGCCGTCTTTTGTTTTGTCTTCTTTTCACTGACGGACAACGCCCTTCTCCAGAGATCATCGACTTTGGCTACCCCCAAAACACCGAGACCGACACGCTCAAGATGTACATCACGACCGAGGGCGTCAAGACGGAGCACCGCGCCGAGGACTCGGCCAAGATCACGATGCAGGCCACGGGCGCGCTGTCGTGGCGCAAGGCGGACGTCAAGTACCGCAAGAACGAGGCGTTTGTGGACGTGATCGAGGACGTCAACCTGCTGATGTCCGCCACCGGCGCGGTGCTGCGGGCGGACGTCAGCGGGCAGATCATCATGCGGGCGTACCTGTCGGGCACGCCGGAGTGCAAGTTTGGGCTCAACGACCGGCTGCTGCTGGACTCGGACGCGCTGCAGAGCCTGCCGTCGGGCAACCGCATGGGCAGCAAGGCGACCAAGGCGGCGGCGGGCAGCGTCACGCTGGAGGACTGCCAGTTCCACCAGTGCGTCAAGCTGGGCAAGTTCGACTCGGACCGCATCATCTCGTTTGTGCCGCCCGACGGCGAGTTCGAGCTGATGCGCTACCGCTCGACCGAGAACGTCAACCTGCCCTTCAAGGTGCACGCGATCGTCAACGAGGTCGGCAAGACCAAGGTCGAGTACAGCATCGGCGTGCGCGCCAACTTTGGGCCCAAGCTGTTTGCCACCAACGTCGTCATCCGCATCCCCACGCCGCTCAACACGGCGCGCATCAACGAGCGCTGCACGCAGGGCAAGGCCAAGTACGAGCCGTCGGAGAACAACATTGTGTGGAAGATCAGCCGCTTCACCGGCCAGTCCGAGTACGTGCTCGAGGCCGAGGCCGAGCTGACCAGCATGACCAACCAGAAGACCTGGAGCCGCCCGCCGCTGAGCATGGACTTCAGCCTGCTGATGTTTACCAGCAGCGGGCTGCTGGTGCGGTATCTCAAGGTCTTTGAGAAGAGCAACTACAGCAGTGTCAAGTGGGTGCGGTACATGACCCGGGCAGGCAGCTACGAGATACGGTGAGTCAAGGGGGGTGGTCCGTCTCCAAAAAAATTCATTGGCCACGCTACATACTAACAACTGTCCAGATTTTGAGCCATATCGTTGGGAGCATTTCAAGGCGTTTCTTTTTTTTTTTTTTTGTATAAACGTATTTGATGTTTTTTTTTCTCTTTTTTTCTTCATATGTTTGTCCATATCAGCAGGAAAGGAGAGCAAAAATGATTCTTCCATGGGGGGGGGGGGGGGGTCTCTGTCCTGATCCGTCTTGATTCTGTACATTCTCTTGCCTAGTTTTTACATCCCCCTTTTTTTCCATTAGACGGTTCTTGTTTGTCCCTGGTTTATTTTCAGATCCACTTATGCTAATGATTGTACCTCTTTCAACCGGCCCACCATATCTACATCCCCCCCCCCCTCTCTCTCTCTCTACTCATTTGAACAGATCCAGTGGAAAGTTGTCGGCAAGGTGCTGGTACCCGGCCACGCTCGGGTGCAAGTGGTCCCCGCTGTCGAACTTGCTGAGCAGCCGCGCCGGACTGGCCGGGTCGGCCAGCAGCTTGTCAAAGTCGACGGTGCCGTCAAACTTGCCGCTCGTCAGGATCCAGTCGTTGACGCGCTTGCGGGCCGCGTCGTGTCCGCCGCCGCCATAGCTGTTGCCGCCAAAGGGCGTAATGGTGGCGCCGAACACCTTGAGCCCGGCGGCCTTGCAGTCCGCAATGATCGTGGTGAAGCCGCGGATGAGGGCGTCGGCGCTGGCGTCCGCGGACCCGATGTCGTTGGTGCCCTCAAAGATGAGCACGTACTTGACGCCGGCCTGCTGCAGGGCGTCGCGCTTGTAGCGGCTCATCAGCGGCGGGCCGAGGCCGCCGCTGAGCACGCAGTTGCCGCCGGCGGCCTGGTTGTTGACGCCCAGGTTGGTGACGCCGGCGGCCTGCAGCTTGGCCAGCACCAGGTCGGGCCAGCGGTTGTTGGCGTCGTCGGTGCTGCCGCGGCCGTCGGTGATGCTGTCGCCCAGGATGACGAGCGCGCTCGTGTTGGCCGGCGCCCAGGCCTCGACGGCCGTCAGGTAGTACCAGTGCTTGGTGCTGGCGCCGCCCGCCACCGCCGTGGCATTCACGTGGTTGCCCGTCTGCATCCAGCTTGTCGTGCGGCTGCCCGGGTGTCCCGTGATGCTGCTGCTGGCCTGGCCGCTCGCGAGGTACAGCGTGACCGTCAGCATCGACTGCGGCTGGACGGCAAAGTCGATCGGGTCCGAGTACGCCACCTGCCCGCGCGGCACCGTGGTGCCGGCTTTGCCGCCGTCAAACGTCAGCGCTGCCAGCGTGGCGGCGTCAATGGCGTTCGACCCGACCTTGCCGTCCGCGGGGAGGGCCAGCGACGCCGCCGAGATGGGCAGGTCGCTGCCGCCAAACGTGTTGGACACCTGGACGCGGATGCGGCTGGCCCCGATGGACATGTGAAGCGTCTGCCGGAGCGTGGCATCCTTGAATGTGGCGCCGCCCGAAGCCTGCGCTTGCGTTAGTCGTGTTTTTCATGGGCGTCCGTCCTTGGCCAACAGCTCACAAACGGCGATGGCGGCATGTTGCTCTGCTCGACCAACTGCGGCATGGACGTCCACGTGTCCACCCAGTGTCCATCGTCCACGGGGCGGAGCGGCTTGGCCTCTGCTGCCGTGCCGAGCAGAAGAAGAGGGAGCACCAGCGACGAGCACCGGCTCACCAGACCAGCAAGATAGTGAGGCAGCATGGTGAAGAATGTCGCCCGTTGCGGTATCTGGTCCTGGGGGGATGGATGCTCCTCGGAAGAAGAATCTGCAGAGTCAGGATTGGAGCGTGCCATTGCCACTTTATTTCGTCTGCCCACAAGTGTTCTTGGCGGATGGTCTTTGCATCCATAATTAGCGGGATATAGCCAGATCCCGCCGTGGCACAGATATAGCCAAGACTGCCTCCGTCATTTACCAAAAACGGCACACAAAGTTGACCGGGCGGGGAACCTCGCCCCGGAGAAGTTGTTTCTATTCTCACTGGTGGATAAAGCCAATGCCTGGAAGAGACCACAAGGACTGAAAGGAAGACGGAAGAAAATGAGCCGTCTCCGATCGTTCCTGGCCTCTCTTAGATTTCATCAATCTGTTCTGGCCATCTCTGTATATTCCATAGCAGGGTGCCGTGTTCTGTCCATTGCACTAGACAGAAAGTCGCCTGTACCAGTTCTGTCTTTCCTAGCAAAGCAGAGCATCTGGCCTGATCGCCTGTGAAGAAAGCATGGGCGGGTCTGTCCGTCTGCATCTATTTAGCCGGAAGTCATTCCCCCGCTCTTGCTAGTCATTTACCCAACAAGTGGACAAACTCTTCGTTGATCCCATTGGCCTTTCTGACGTTTCATTTTCTGCTCCTCGAGTCTGCGAATAGACAACTGTGTGTTGACAACTCAAACTGTGTGACTGCACAGCCTCGAGGAACTAGATAGAAGGATGCCGTGCAGATAGAAGCAATGTGAAGGCAGTTGCAATCTCTCGACCGAGGGGCTTCTGCCAAGTATGAGCCTCTTGTAAGGGGAAGAAGCGCTTCCCAAGCTTTGACAAGACACAACCCGTGTTACCGGGATAGCCTCCAGTACGGAGAGCAAGTGAGTGAATCAACGACGCGGGTCCGATCACGTGCCCGGTCACCTACGAAAATAGCAGAGGGTGACGGGTTTGCACGTGACGGTACCCACATATGTCTAGTACCATTTGGGCAATCGCAGCACTTACACCTGTATCTGAACCCAAGGTTGTCCTGAGCCCAAGGTCATCTCTGAACCCAAGCTTATCACTGGGCCCCCCATTCACCAGACTTCCTTTCTACCCAGGATCATGATTTTCATCGTCACCAGCAGGCGTTGATATTCTTGTAAAGAGCGAGGCCGTCTATTCTTCTTCTTCTCATCGCTGGCAGACCCTTTTTTTCCCTTTGTTTTCAGCAAACCAGCCTGTGCTCCATTCCACGCTCTTGACACCCTTCACTTTCTCCTCCAGACAGAGGTCTACTTTAGAACAACCCAAAAAACGTGCCTGGGTCATTGGGCATGTATCCTTTGCGTCTCTGTGCCGATCTCGGCTTCTCCGTTCGCAGGCGATGCCGGCGCTTCGGACGCGTCTGGTGCGCGTGGCCGTTGTGTTCCTTGGCTGCCTCCAGCTCCTCATAGGCTTGCAGCTTCCTCCGTTTCTGCTGTACTTCTGACTCGCCCTGAGCGACCTCTTGCGTCTGGCCTGCCGGGTCCACGCACACGACGTGGTCTGCTGGCTTCATGCGCTTTGTTGGCCGCTCTCTTGGCGACTCTACGGCCCTGTTTGTGGCGGGGCCTGTCCTCTCGCCCAGGCCAGGCTGTGCTGTTGGGACGAGGACTGCCTTCCCTGCATCTCTTTCTTGCTGAGCATGGCCCCCCATCTGGCCTTCTTCCTCCTCCTCCTCCGCCACACCGTGTTCTTCTGCGGCGGCACGGGCACCGGCCGCCGTCGGGGAGGACGGAATCGCCAGGGCGGGGAGCCCGAACTTACCTGGTGTCTTCTCAGCAATGGCAATGCCCTGACGAAGGCTTCTGCCTTTGCTCGTCGGACGGAGCACCTGCACTTGCAGACGACGCAGACGGTCGCCCCAGTCTGGTGGATGGTTGCCCTGCAGCTTGCTTGGGCGGCCGCTTTTGGAGATCCTGTGCAGAGGCGAGGGAAGCGGTGGCAGGAAGCCGTTCCGGTAGTCCTGTGCCGTGCCATCGTGAAAGGCCTGCAGCGGTTGGGGGGGGATCTTGGATTTCCAGCGACGCGTGCGGACGACCTTTTTTTGGCCGGGCAGGTAAGCGAGCCTCCGGAAATCGGCCCCGTGTCGGACTCTGCTCTGTCCCGTCGTCGTTTGTTTGTCGCGCCGTCGACTGTCTGGCTGGGCTCCCGGTTGCGTGTTTGGCTGCGCTTCGAGCCCTGGCGCGAGTTGTGCCTCGACTGCTGGCTGCGTCTTCTGCCTTGTCTGCTTTGCTTCTGGGTCTTTCGGGTCGGTCGTCTCTTCTGGCATGCCGCCCGGCATCTGGCAAGTCAGGTCGTTCCCAGAATCATGGTCCGAGTCGTCTTCCGAGTCATCGTCCGAGTCATACTGCAACCCATAAGTGCTCGAATGTGTTTCCTCGTGATCATCAGGCTCGTCGCGCTTCCACCCCCCTGCTGACTGCGTGTACCAAGGCGGCGTGACGGAATACGCGCGCAGAATGCAGCCTCGCTGTCGGCTGCGGTCACAGTAGCGGCAGAGGCTGAAAGAAATCGCCGGGTCGTGCAGGTGAACGCGCCGGATCTTCTGGGCCAAGAATGTGCTGCAGTAGGCGCACAGAGGACGGGCTTGGGGATCGTCGTCTGGCGATGTTGTTGTTGCCGCAGCAGGTGTCCCGTGATTTGGTGTCGCTGTGGGCAGGCCGTTTGGCATGCTACGATGCCTCGTGGTCTTCTGTGGCGTAACAGGCGCAAATGGATTCAGCCCCATGTGCCGTTTGTGGGCGTCTGCTTGTGCCCGGAGCTGGGGCAGATTCTTCTCATACTCCTCCCACAGCTTCTGCAGTCTCGTGGCCTGAACCTCTCGAATGTGCCCCTTGAGCCAGTCTTCTGTCCCCGGTGGAATGTTGCTGGAAAGCTCGTATACTGGGACGCTGGGGCAGTATGGCCGCGTCGGGACGTAGGAGACGCCAACCAAGTCCTCCGGTCGCATCATGGCATATGGGCAACTCACGCTAGCCAGGCTGCCCGAGAGCGGCTGGACGTCATACAGACTCGGTGTTCCATGGATGCCGTGGATGCCGTGTTGAATCGGCTGATCAAGCGGCCAAGGGGTCGTGGCATTGGTAGTGCAGTCCTTGTCGGCAAAACGAACCTTTTTCTTTTTGGAATGCTCGGTATTGGACGCGCCAGGGCTGTCTAGATCGTCGCATGACCCGGAATCTGGTTCTGCATGGGTTAGCAAATGTGGGTTGTCCGACGAAGCATGGTTCCGGGGCGAGCGCCGCAGCATTGGACATGCTTGCTCTTTGATTTCAAGTATCCTGTTCATTTTGTTGAAAATAGATGTTTGTGAGGATCGCCGTCTTGTGGAAGAATCTGCTCTAATACAAGACAAGATCGCATGTGCCACACTTGTCATGGGCACAAGCTGTCTTTTATGCAGTCGTGATGGCCAGTTTTCTTTGTCGACAGTACGCTTTTCTTTGCCTTTCACAACTGGGCGATTTCCCATTCGTGGCTATGCCGGGTTCTTTGTGTCCCTGTTCTATGGCGTGCATTGAGATGTCCAGGGACAAAAGGCCAAACAATGGTCTTTGTTGGGTTTGCTGTGCCTTCTAATTCAGATTTGTCGACAAAGGATACAGGAGGAATCACGGTCTTTGACAGTTTCTACGTTTTTTTCAAGAGAAGAAAAAAACCCAAACGAAGACTGGAGATCGTCAAATGCAAGAAAATGGAGACCACAAAAATGATGCCAAAAAAGCGCATCTATTCAGAAGTTCATTGTTCAATACCACACCATGTGAATGCTACACTTCAGTACACTTTGGGGCTTTCCCATGTTGTCCAGTCAGACACTACCCTGAGCTGGGCAGCCAAGAACCATAGACTGGAGAGCTTCTAGAATTTGCAAAAGCACCAGCTCAATGATCGTCACTACCCAGGGGTAGAGCCGTAATGGTGCCACAGTGCAGTGTCAACATACTGCCTTTTTGAGCGAAAATTGCGCTGCTTCAGCCATTTAGCGCATGTTGGGCGTCCCGTGGTCCACATTTGCCCGCGAGCCAGACTGACACCAGTGGTAGCCTCGTCTGTTGGCTCGCCCGACTTACACCAGTAGCCCGCCAATAGCCCTTCTCGGTCGATGGCATCACATAGGAGCACTGCTATGTCAGGCCCCCTACTTTCTCTTGATTCAAAACGAGCAAGGATGCAATTCCAACCCTGATTTTCTTAGTTGGTCTTGCCCCTTTTTCTTTTTGAATTTCTTGTACTCTTTCTTGCCCGTGTGTCCCCCCGGTCCAGACGGATCCGAGAACAGGAACCTGCAAAAAAAAAAAAAAAAAAAAAAACTTAATAAAACACTTAAAAAAATGTCTTCAGAACCGTCTGCAAGCCTCCGAGAGGCTGCTGCACCGCAGGAATGCCTGCTGCCGTTCAGCAGTCCCCGGCCGGCCGCCGCCAAAAGCAGACCGAGCAGCAGCAGTGGTGGTGGCAGCCCCGAGAGAGCAGAGGGAGAAGGATCTGCTCAGCCAAACAAGAACATACACAGCACCGAGACCACCAGGACCACCAGGACCACCGAGACCAGCAGACACAGCCACGACTCCGCCCAGAGCCGGCTCCAGCACCGAAACACCTACACGGCCCACCAGACGCCGCCGCGGTTCATCGTCAACCTCGCGGCGCCGCCGGGCTACCGCTACAGCCACGTCGTCCGCGTCCTGCGCCCGCAGCTGACCGACACCGCCAGCCGGGACCTCCGCCGCGTCCTGCGCCAGGCCCTCCGCGCCTACACCCAGAGCCTGCACTGCCACCGCTACGTGGCGCGCGTGCTGCGCTGGCTCATGCGCGGCTCCGCCTGGTTCTTCCTGCAGAGCCTCTACGACCGGGAGGAGACCGACGAGCTGCTGGGCCTGGCCGACCTGATGGGCGTGCCCATGCACCTCCTGGTCGCGTTCAACGTGCTGCTCGACCTGCACCTCGTGGGCAGCACCAGCGGCGGCATGCGCACCTGGAACGAGGCGGACGCCCTGGCCTGGGGCGGCGACGAAGAAGGCAAAGACGACGACAGAACCAGAACCAGAACCAGCAGCAGCAGCAGCACCACCACCACCACCACCCAGGCCAAGACGTACCCCTGCCGCTGGAGCACCCGCACGGCCTGCGGCCACACCGAGTGCGTCACCGACCTGCTCAACAGCACGTGCTGGACGGAGTCGCGGATGCTGCACTTCCGGACGCTCGACGGGGCGGCCCTGGACCTGGACGTGCTGCGCAAGTACGTGGTGGAGCTGGCGTACGTCCGCCAGGCCAACGGACCCGTGGTGGCGCGGTCGCTGACGTATCTCGGGTACGTGGGCGTCTTGACGGGGGTGCGGCGCGGGCTGAGCATGAGCCTGAGCAGCAGCAGCAGCAGCAGCCCCAGCGACGGGTCCACAACGACGACACGGAGCCAGCGGCTGGCGGCGCGGCTGCACCAGGTGGGCGTGATGCTGGGCTGGCGGCGGTCGGTGCCGAGCCTGCTGCGGCAGTGTCTGCTGACGCCGGATCCGGCGCTGGACGGAGACGCAGAAGAGGAAAAGAAGGAGGAGAAGGAGGTGGAGACGGGCAGCGAGGCGGAGGAAGAGGAGGAGACGGGAGGGAAGGCGGAAAAGGAAAAAGGGCCGACAACGGCACCGGCCGGATATGTGGAGCTGGACAGCAGCAGCGGTGGCCAGGTGGGGAACGCGGACCCGGGAGACGACCCAGAAAAGAAAGACGGGGGGGGAGAGAAGGAGGAGAAAGAGGAGAAGAAGGAGAAGACTACGGAGGAGGAAGAGTCTGAAAAGGACAAGGAGTGTGAGAAAGACCACGAAACGGCGGGCCGCGGCGCCGGCAAGGGAAAGGACGCGGCCGCCGACGCCAAGACGGAGCCGCCACAGCCGACGACGACGACTACTGCTACCACACCACGGCTGCGCCGGAACACGGTCCGCGGCCGGCCCCGGGTCACCGCGCCCGTCGTCGACTACATCCGGCACACCCTGCCCCGGACGCCGTCGGCGCCGGCCCACCTGACGTTTTGCACGCCCGCCTACGTGCTGCTGCTGGACAAGGGCCACGTCGGCGCGCGCCAGGCCGTGTCCCGCGCGGTCTTGGTGGCCCACCACCACGCGCGGGCGACCCAGCCGGCGTCCGCCTCGGCCGAGGCGGGTCGGTTCCCGGCCGCTGTGGGCCAGCCCTCGGCCGAGAGAGTGTCCCTGGCCGCTGTGGACCAGCCCCCGGCCGAGAGAGTAACCCTGGCCGCTGTGGACCAGCCCTCGGCCGAGAGAGTATCCCCGGCCGAGAGAGTGTCCCTGGCCGCTGTGGACCCGCCCGCCCCGCCGAGGCGTCCCCTGCTGCGCGCCGGCCAGGCCTGGACCACGGGCGTCGCCGCGGTGCGCGCCGCCCAGCGCGCCGAGCAGCTGCGCCGCTGGCCCATCCACCGCGTGGACCCGCGGCGCCCGGCGTGGCCCCCCGCGTGCTACTCCTGCGACCGGTGGCGCCCGGCGGCGCCGCCGTTGGCGCCCATCGGGCCCGACGCCGTGGACACGCTGGCGCTGCACCGGCTGATGGCAGACGCCGCCATCAGCCACGGGGCGACGCACTACGGGGCCATCATGGACCCCGGGACGGGGCAGATGCTGTGGCGGCGGGTGTTTCCCAGCGAAGACGAGCAAGCCGCGCAAGCAAAGAACGAACAAGAGAGAAAAGAAGCAGCCATGGCAGCAGCAGGAGCAGGAGCAGGAGCAGCAGCAGCAGCAGGAGCAAGAGCAGGAGCAGGAGCAAGAGCAGGAGCAAGAGCAGGAGCAGGAGCAAGAGCAGGAGCAGGAGCAGGAGCAGCAGGGCAAGAAGGATCCAAACCACAGGCGGATGCGAGACAGGTCAGAGGCGGAGGCGAGTACAGCGGCAAAGGCAAGAGTGTGGCCTAGCTCGTCGTTGGCTCGTTGGCCAGGCCAGTGTACCTGTTTGGTGGTAGAATGAAGCAACATCCCCTCTGTACGCTCATTTTGGAGCCTAAACACGTCAACCAATCTTTCTAGAACAGAGTGTGCGTTGTGTGTAGCGTTCGGGTGATTTCCATTAGACAGTCTGTTGTTTTACGAAGCTGAACCTATGTGGCAGGGAGGACCTTTTTGTGAGAAGCGAAATCAAAAAGTTGAAATAAAGATGTAGAGGTGGATGACGCAGATTGGGGGAAATCCGGCCACCAGCAACTAAGTGAGTACTACAAAAAAAGTATTGTAAAAGATAGGACGGGGGAAAAAGTAGGAGGCTAATCAATGCGAACGCCAAGTTGGGGGCTGTTTTTTTTTTCCTTGGTTTGAATTCAGCACACTTTTGGGAGTTTTTCGAAATGTGTTGGCATAAGAAGAAAAAGAAGTATGGCCAATTATAATAATGATAATAGGTATCACTGGTAGGGGAAATGGGGGGGGGGGGGGGAGGGGGAATCGAATGGCCTGTCTTCTTCTTTTCTAACACAACAGCAAAAAAAAAGACAGCAACAAATGGAAAATGGTATAGTGGTAACAACAACAAATAACGTTCACGCCCTCGGCGAGACAACACAGCACACAGACCAGACAGAGGCAGAACACGCGTGTTTCTTTTCAGAATGGACCGAATTCCTCCGAAGCCTAGACAAAGACTTAGACCGGGGCCACAACCTTGGACTCCTTGACGCTGCCGGAGCTGCTGTGGATGAAGTCGCCGTTGATGGGGTCGTTGTGGTTGCGGGCCAGCTCGACGTAGTCGTAGGCGAACTCGCCCAGCTGGGCATCGTCCAGGCCAATCTCCTCGTCCTCGGCGGACACGCGCAGGCTCAGGCCGGGGACCAGGTTCATGAGGAAGAGGATGAGGCAGGTCATGACGAACGAGTACGAGAAACCGGCGCAGCAGTCGGCAATCTGGTAGCCGAGCTGGACCCAGTGGTGGTTGAGCCAGCCGCCGTCAATGACGGAGAAGCCGTCGAGATGAGCAATGTAGTCACTAGAAAAAGAGGAAGATTGTTAGCACTCCATGTCTTGCAAGTTCTCTTTGCTTTGTCGTCGTGGGGAGAGCCATACGCAGCAAAAAAGGCCGTCAGGATGTTGCCGGCAATACCGCCCACGGCGTGCTCAGCAAAGATATCGAGGCCATCGTCAATGCCCAGGACAAACTTGAGCTTGGTGGCAAAGTTGCAGACGATGCCGCCGACGACACCGTAGATGACGGCAGCCCAGGCCGGGACGAAACCAGAGGCGGGGGTGATGGCCACGAGACCGGCAATGACACCCGAGCAGAAGCCGACGGTGGACCACTTCTTCTCCAGGCGGTAGTCGAGCAGGCACCAGGTGATGGCGGCCACGGAGGCGGCAATGTGGGTGACGATGCAGGCCATGACCGCGCGCAGGTTGGCAGCGAGGGCCGAGCCGCCGTTGAAGCCGAACCAGCCGACCCATAGGAAGACGGTGCCCAGGACGACGTGGGTGACGTTGTGGGGGCGGTACGGCAGGCCGTGGGTCTTGTCGTAGCCGGTGCGCTTGCCGAGCATCAGCGAGTAGGCGAGGGCAGCGGCACCAGACGAGATGTGGACGGGGGTGCCGCCAGCAAAGTCGAGGCCGCCGAGCTTGAACGACCAGCCGTTGGCGTTCCAGGTCCAGTAGGCAATGGGGTCGTACACAATGGTGGACCAGATGAAGATGAAGACCATGCAGGGCAGCATGCGGCCGCGGTCAGCAGCAGCACCGATGGCGAGGGCGGGACTAGAGGGGGGGTATGTTAGCTGGTGCTTTTTTTTTTCTCTTTTCTTTCGGTCATGTTTCTGGCTGATGATATGTTGTGTAGTCTGGTCGTTTCCTCGTCTTTTCCTTGCGGCCAATCACAGAGACGGACTGCATGCCGCGAAGGATGCAGGACCTAGTCTCGGCGCCAAGACCAATCGCGTGTTGTATACGTAGGCTCGAGGACGACTGCAGAACGACGGGAACGACCACAACGGCCAGAACAACTCAAAGACAACGGGGGGACGACTGGGCAAGCTGAAAATCAAGGAATGGCACGCACGTAATGGCCGCGAACATGCCCTGGTACAGGCAGAACAGCAGATCGGGGATCTTGGTGCTGCCCACGCTGGGCTGGCCGAGCACCTTCATCAGACCAAAGTTGGACAGGTCGCCAATGAAGGAGCTGCCGGTGTGGGAGAAGGTCAAGGAGTACCCCCAGAAGAACCATTGGAAACTGACGATCGCTATACTCATCATGGACAGCCAGATGAGGGCGAGCGCAGACTTCCGGCGGGCGAGACCCGAGTAGAAGAAGCCGACGCCCGGAATCATCAGCAGCACGAGGGCGGCCGACGTGAGAATCCAGGCAAAATCGCCGCTCTGAGGGGGAGGCAGACAACGCGGTTAGCCAAGAAATGAAGCAGGGCATCGACGTCGAGACAGGCGGTACGCACCGAGTAGAAGATGTTGAGATCGGCGGTGAGCGAGTCACCACCGGTGTTGGCGACACCCTCGGTGCCATTGTACGCGTAGAGGGGACCGGCCGACATGTTGAGAGAGGGACAGCTGCAGTCCTGGCGCGGCCTCGATCAGGGGTGGTGGTATGAGAAGGCGAAGGGGTTGTTGTTGCTGTCGCGATGGTTTGCGCCGTCAAAGGAGAGGACAGATGGGAATGGCCCAAAAGAAAGGAGTGAAGAGAAAGAACAAAAAAAAGGACGGGGCCCAGATTAAATAAAAAGAAGACTGCCTGGAAGCAGAAGAAGAATAAATAGCGGCGTTCCAGGAAAGAGAGAAGAAGCGAGAAGGGGGGGGGGGGGGTGGGTAAACTAATATACAGGAATAGAGACCAGAAAAACCCAGAAAACAGAGGCACAGAAACACAGACCTGGGGCTGAGGACCCAGGGGGGGGGGCGTGTGAGTCGCACACACGACAGCAGTGCGCACATGTACGAGCACATAGTATGCCAGGCTGGAGGGCCAGTGGCATTTGCAATGGGCGTCTGTAATGCATGGATGATGGACCCAGGAGCCGTTACCCGTTTGTGGTCGTCTCATTCATCTTGGACAGACGAGAACGGCCCAGACTAGTGGACTTGGCTTCAGTTGCCAAGCCGCCAGCAGCCACGGCCAAGTGGGCCATAGATAAGGATTCCGCAGGCGAATGGGACAGCGTGGATTCACGGGGGGTCGCGCCCGTGTCGTACTCGTACATACAGGGCCGGTATAGCAGCGCACAGCAGTCGAGGCGTTCTTTGTCCCATTTCTGTGGTCATTTGTCTTGGTGGACGTTTCTCTGCTTCGCTGATAGGAGCCGCCGGCTGGCGACTTTGCGACCGCGCCCTATGTCCCCGCGACGGGGACCTCGGGTCGTTTGTCGTTGGGCCTTGTGGCCTCGCTGTTGTTGGTGGTCCCGTCGCTTTCTGGACGGTGGTTTGCCGTTCTTGGTCTCATGTACCACAGCACTATGGCAGGCCACTACACAGTTTCGCTGCTGTCAACACAATTACGAATGGACCGCGCAAAACGGCCGCCACGGCGGCGGCCCATTGGCGTCCTGCATCGCTCCTTCTGTTCTGGTCCCGGCTCCTGTTAAACGTGTGCAAAAAAAGACTGTTCCCACTAGGCACTCGTACGTGTACGCGAGGGCGGTGGTTTCTTTTTGTTTTTTTTTAGGTCCGACACCCGTTGCATCCTTCGCTCCTTCCCTCCCCTGTGCGCCCCTTTGTGCTGTGTTTCTTTTAGAGGATGCTATTTTGCAATGCAATTGCGGGAAGGTGCGCCAGCGCGCGCTGTGGTTGGCTGGGCCGTTGCCTGCTCCCAGCCCGAACAGGCCACGCAGCAGCCCGCCGGCCAATGGGGACGCTTGCCTCGCCACGGCAGCACCACGTCTTACATTTGCATCTGACTTATTATTGAAAGAGATAGCTCCATCGCAGTGCTGTGTATGGACAAGCAAATCAGGGACAGCAGGTTGGGTTTCAGCAGGGGCGACCGGGCTGGCTGACAGACAAGCTGGCCAGGGCTTGTGAAACCAGCCGTGGTGGTGGCCGTGGTAGTCGTGGCTGTCGTGGGGGTCTTTTTGGGCCTTGTTCATTTACTATGCGTACTCGTAGTAACTAATAGTACAGAGTAGATTTTTGCCTCTGGTCATTTTTTGCCTTGGGCGGCCTGCTGCAGCCTGGGGCTGTCTCCACCCAAAGGAGGCCAGCTGCGCGGACCATGGCCGCTGAGCTGCGACAATCGGACAGGAAGCATCTGCGCAAATCTGCAGCAGAAAGGGAAGAGCAACGGCGCCAGATACGACTGTCTATTGTATGGAGCAGCCAAAGTCGACATACTACGCAGCAAGATTCCATCTCGCTGGATAATAGCCAAAGTCTAAAAAAATTTAAAAATAAAAATAATGACGAGAGCCGATCTCGCTGCGCCGGATGGCCTGTTCTGCAAGTGCTGTGGGGAAACAACCAAGATGGAAGAACGCTCCAAACGCGCCGCCAGACGGATAACTGGCACGCCCAAGGACGCCAAAAAAAGACACCAAGTGTGCACATGGTCCAAAGCGCGGAGCGGCTTCCTCGTACTTGTAGACTTGAATTACGCGAACCCATTGCTGGCCGGCTGCCTTATCGCACGACCCGCTGTGAGAAGGCAAAAAAGAAGAATATACTTACTCGTATGTGTACCGTCTGCGACTTTGGCTTTTAGGCCACTTTCAGCTGCTGCTTTGCACCCTTCAGGGGCAGTAGTGCACTTTCTCAGAAAGTCCATGGTCCATAGTCAGCGCGCTGCGTCCCGTTGCCGTCGCCCTGGACAGCTATTTGTTGGTTAGAGCGGACGTGCGTCGGGGGGGTGTCCAGGTTTTTTCTTGGGGGGCAGTTTTTTGCCTTGTATTGGGGGGACCTCTTGCCTGTCTGGTAGGCTGGTACTACTGTGCGCGGACGCACACACTCGCGACTTCCCTTTTTTGGAGTTTTAGCGAAAAGCTGTTGTAAATTGCCTGCTGTCATTGGCTCTCATTTCTCTTATCTCTCGGCAAGGTGGATCTAAAGTTCTTGGCGCCAAATCTGGCGGGACACACTCCCACCTACCCAGCCCGGAGGGCTGCAGCATCGGCCGAAGCCCGTCCAGGGCAACACAGCGAGGGCTAGCGGTGGTCTGGGGGCCAGAAGAACCACGACAAGACCAGTGTTATCATGCACAAACACCAGAAACAAGCTTTTTGCAGCACAAGGTCGTTTACTTGTCCCCTCTCCAGGTATTGACGCACCCCAGAAGCACAAAGTCCTCGAGTCTGGGGAAGGAACTGAAGAAGGGGGGGGGAGAACACTCCTAAAATACCAAAATATATATAGGGGCAGGCACAGGTAGGGACAGCGGTCTCGAGTGCGTATTGGTGCGTATTGGTGCGTATTGGGTGCTGTCCACAGCACCTTCTCTGACTCAAGGGCGTGTGTAATTACTGTCTCACCACTACTGCAGCGAGCTTGGCTTGGCCGAGAAAAAAAATGACGGCGACAAAAGATGAAAAAAGGCGAACCAGAGCGATCGCTGTGTCGTTTGTGTGTGTCCGCCTGGCTTTGTGTGCTTATGGTTTGTATGTGATTTCGCGGTTTGTCTGTGTTTTCCGCCTTATCTCTGCCGCCCAGATTCCAATAAGTCATTTATTTGCCTCATCCCCGTACTTTCCTTATCTCTCGGCCCCCTAGTCCGAATTCGAGCCAAAAAAAAAACAAAGTCCTTCTAGAAACCTTCCATGCAGCACGAACAGCCAAAAGTGGGGCCACCCTTGCCGTCGGCACCTGTCCCCCCACAGACAAGCGCCCAAAGCACCCTCTACCAACTTTGCGCACCTCACCTCCGAGGCTTCTTCGCACCCCTTTTGCTGCCACACTCTTTTGCTTTTGATAGCAGACGCATACCACACGTATACCACACGTACACCACGCGCACGTCCCATGCGGTCATCCTAGCCCTCCATCACGCCTGTTCGCGAGAGGCTGAACGAATGAGAGGCCAGCACGAGGTGCAGACGCTGCCTGTCTGCCTGCCCAAAGAGAATGGCCAAAAATGACACCAGAGCAGAAGCAAAAAGAAAAGAAGGAAAAAAAAAAAGCAATCTCAATTTCTCTAGCCCTTGCCAATACTATCGAGTGGCGCACCCTTGGGCTGGGAGAGGGCCTGTGATACTATGGCCCGTCGCGGAAGATGCCCATGCCCTTACGAGGCCATCGCGGAAAGACAAACGAGCCAGCAAGCAGAGACGCATGCAGAAAAGCAAACAAGAGACCCCGGTCCCTCCCGTCTTTCCGTCTGGTTGTGATACAGCCGTACTGACTAGTTGGATGCCTTCACGACAGTATGGGCAAGGGGCACCATCCGACCGCCCATTCCTTCACGAAATTGCCTCGAAACAAGGTTTCTTCCAGAACAACCATCCTCCCCTGTTGGTGCCACGGCGTCTGTTGGCTTCCCATCTCACTCACTCCAGGGATCGCCGTTCTGTCGTCACCCGTTTTCCTGCCATCTCCGTCGCACTTTGTGCTCCACTTGACTTACACCATCCGGCTCCATCCCGGTGCGCGTACGTATCACACAAGAACTCCTTGACACCCTCCCTCGGACACGCCTTCGAACACTTATGCCAAACAGCCCTGTCGAGCCGTCTGGACCCGTTCTGATGCATTCGCTTGTTTCCAAAGCCCTGTAAGTGGCTTCCGTCGTTTCTCCCCACTCCCCCCCTTTACCAGGTTCCCTTTTCTTTCTGGCTCTGCTCATGCGTTCTCATTTGACGCTACTCTTCCCCATACAGCACAGTCTCCGTCCTTTTGAGCTCTTCCTTTCTATTTTTTGCCTCCCCCCCTTTCTGCTACGGTAGATTACCCAGCTGTTAGACTTTACCCCTGCCGAGCCTGAACAACGCCATAGCATCTTACGAGTACTCCGTACCAGCCCAGGGCCAGTTAAAGAGCCCACCTCCCTAATCAGGTGAAGGCATCTGCGTGTGTTCATTTTGTGGGAAATCTCTGCACTCCGCGTGCCTCGTTTTAAGGCACCTCTTTTGTTCTTTTTGGTCTCAATCGCTCCAAAGGTAGGGCGCCGGGACCACCACCATCATCCTCGAGGCTTGGGGGGGAGGGCGTTTTTGAAGACCCCGAGCGATCTGAATCGGGCTATCGCATCTCTCGCGCCTTTGCTCTTCGCCCTTCGCCGTGTCCGGTGTCGCTGGAGCAATCACTGCGTGTATCTTCCCACCACAGCTTAGGCCTCTCTCTCCCTTTCCTGGTTATCCTTAATCTTGGCAGCCACCCCCCGTGCTTCCCCCGTATTCCTCCCGTACGTCGTTCGCTTATTTCCATGGGGGGTGTGTGGGAGAGACAGACTTCCAGATGCATGCGGTAAGATGCATTTTTGTGCCAAGACAGAACCAAGGAACGCCTCAGCAAGACTCAGCTTAAACGTGACTGGATACAGAGCCTGCCTGGTTGGCCTTTTGGGCAACAACACACCCCCATTTCACTTCATGCAGAGCGCAAGCCAGCAAAACTATTCCACATCATCTCTCACAGGAAAAAAAAAGGAGCTCTTCAGAATATCTCGGCGGGATTTCTTCTCCCTACACCAGGCAGAGGGATCTTGTGACCCTTCTGACATCTATTGTTTCTGGACCATCCGGGTTTGCCGACCAAATACGACTGTGTACGTCTGTTCAGCTGCCACGAATCAATTTTTCTCGTCATGCAAGCCCACAAAGCTCGAGCCTCACAATATTACCTCGTCCGTATCCAACTAGATTGGGCACGTGTGCTCCGTGCGCGTACTTTGGGGGGGAAGGATCCTTTTCTGATTGTCGATTGTTGTGTCTAAACTTGTAATGACTCAGATATGCTTTGTAAAGCACCTGTTCTTATCTTCCGGGGAGAGACAGGATCGCAGAAACAAAACAAACACCTACGCCCAAACCGGCTAATGGAGACAAGAGTTCCCCCGGCAAATTCAGCTTTGCATCCCTCCAAGGACTCGCATCCCCACAAAGATTTGCAATCCTCTCCCAGAAAGAACCGGCAGGGCATTGAGCCGGGGATTAATTAATTTTCTCCGCTGCAAGGTGCTTGTGTTTGCCTGCCGTCTTCGGAAGTTGCCATTCGAAGTGTAACCACGGTATTTTGTATGTCCTTTTCACGGCCAGTCCAGAGTCCAGAGCTGGGCCTTGAGGGAAAGAAAGCCAAGGAAACCCGCGGGAATAGACTGGATCAAAAACAAAGACTGTCTCATTTGCCTGGTAGTGGTTTGTGACACGATCATCTTGGCTGTCATTCTCCATCTCGCGTTGGAGTGGTTGATTCTCTTCCCGTCTGTGGATGGACCGGACAGCTTTGCTGACTCTTTGTCCTTCCTCCATTTAGAGCTCCTTCTGGTTCGCACGGTACACTTCTTCCCGCCTGTCCTGATATTCTGCCTGCTTTGCTCTTCGCGCTTTGAACTCGTCTAAGAAACCATTCGTGATGTCGTTGTCCTTTAGTTTCCTGGCTTCCTCAGACGCGGAGTCGCCGTTTTCCCCTTTCCTGGCTTTGTCAGACTTGAAGTCGCTAAAGAGCCACTCAAAGGGGGGCATATCCCACGATGCACTTGTCCAGATGGGCCAAATCTGGCTTTTGTCCATCAACTGCATGCCGCTAAGCTGGACACCGGCCCTGAACTGCCCGCTGGGGCAGACAGAACCAAATGCTGCCTGCTTGTCCAGTCCTGGCGCAGGTTTGAAGCTTATGGGCTTCGGCGAATGCTTGGAGAAGTAGCGCAACTTGCGCTCCCGCATCTCCAGATAGCCGTTGAACTTGGCGTCCGCGAAGGCCTGCTCCTTCTCAGTCATGACAATCATGGGAGGCTCTTCCCCCTCGCCCAACGCAATCAGAGGCGGTATGTACGTCGTGTCAAAGGCAAGGTCCCATTCTGGCGGCAGCTGGTTGTCCCGGCGGAAATCATCCCAATGCTGCCTCAAGGCCTTGCACCGCTCGTGAAGATCAAAGGGCTCCTCGGGGATGGCCCTGGGCCCATGTGTCTCACGGTTGGAAACGGCTATCAGGGTCTGCCTGAAATCCACCTCACGTAGGGCCAAAAGCGAAAGATCGCTGCGTGTCTCCATATTCCGTAGGTAGTCGGACACCAAGGCGTAGTTGTCGCCTGGCAAGGACGTAGGCACCATGTAATAGCTCACCATTTCATTGAGATACATGGCTGGTTGCGCTTGACGTTAGCACTCATGATTGTTGCAGCTCCACAAGAAGACAAAAATCAAAGCGTCACCTTAAAGAACACCCACTAAGTCTTTCATTCCACTTTTCTGTTCTTTCTCCGGCACAGCCTCTGCTCACTTTCTTTAATGGTGGCCAACACCGCCGGGCTGTCCGGCAAGGGACGCCACGGGTTTGTGCCTGCAATGTTCGCATCATATCCGCCAGACGAGGAGGTCTGTGACCAAAACGAGCCCATATTAAAGCAATAGATGACATAAAATTCCAGTTATCGCAGAACAGACCATCATAACGCGATATTCTTTCTTTCTGGGTAGGAGCAGGCCTGATACAGCAAGCCAACCTGAATCTGCAAGCACGTGATTCTGCATGTGACTATCGATTTGCTTGGTATCCACTTTTTCTCCCACTAGTCCCCGCCCTTGTCGAGGAGCTGCGTTATCCAATGACATAGTGATTTCCGTGTGATAGCCCTGCAAGGAACCTTCCGCACGGATTTTGAACCCTTACCTCTTTCTCTGCCAGAGCACCTAGAATCCCGAAATTCTTGTCTATTTTTGCCTTTTTGTATTATCTTGTTCCGATTGCTGGACCTCGCCGTCATGTCTTGTTGTTTTACAATCTGAAGTCCCGCAGCACCTTTTCTTTTCTTTCTTTTTTTTTCCGGCCCCGAAGCAAACCCGGAGAAACTCGCAGAGCAGATCTGCAGCGACGAAGGCGCTTAGCGAACCAAGGATGGACTCGACAGCGGTGGCCAGACCCGGGCACCTGCCTCTAACAGAGGCAAATATGAAGCAGCTCCAACCATCGCTGATCCAGCCCATGTCTCCCGTGTCGATCTCGTCAGACAACAGTGACGCAGCGGCCAAGGAGGAGCCTGTCGACGTCCGGATTACACGTCTTCGGTCATGGGTCTACAACGTCATGGAGACTTTGGTGAGCCTGGGCCAGGAGGGCCGGGAAGTGGTCGACGCAGACGAACTCTGCATTGCCGGGCCAGGCGAAGTGCGACTGCGCAGTGAGGACGACCCGAGCAAAGAGACCCCAAACGCTACGGCCATCCACTACTACCCAGCACGAGACTCGACCGCCCGCTCGCCACGGCAGTTCAATCTCAAGGACCCAAAGTACTGGGAGGCGAAGCTCCAGTATTTCCAGGACAAGTGCCGGCCACTGACGCAGGCGCGGCGGAAACGGCGGCGACTGGAGCCCGAAGCAGCCGCCAAAGAAGAGGCAGCTCGAGCACGGGCGGCTGCCGAGGCCGCGAAGGCCACACTACTGGCTGCCAACCCCAACCTGACACCGGAAGACCTGGAGGATGCACAGATCGAGATGGCGCGGATAGAGGAGAGCCGGCTGCTGTGGCGGGACAAGCACGGCCGGGTCGAGAAATGGATCATGCAACTTCCAGGTAGGGACTTTTCTTTCTTTTTTCTTTCTTTCTTTCTTTCTCTTTCTTTCTCTTTCTTTTTTTTTCGAAGCGAGCAGACACACTTTTGGCCCATCCGTGTTCAGACCCTGTTCTTTAGCTAACCTACCGGACACAGACTCTCCACGATCTTTCAGCCCTATGCCAGAGAACCGGACAGCCTTGTTGGATGCCACTTTGGCCGTACCACCCGAAGGCGCGACTGCCTACCGCCCACCACCCTCTTCCGGCTCCTCGATTATCGAGATCACATCGGCCCAGTTCAAGCAGGCTGTTACGAGCAGTCAGCCCCGGCTATCCGAGGCAGTGACGACACCCGTACCTGAAACATCAACGACAAACCCCAAGAAGATGCCTGCGCAGCCGCTTCAGTCACCCAACAACGTCTTTACAAGGGATGGGCATGCGGCAGGGGCAGACGGCCCAATCAGAGAGAATATTTACACAGCAGTGGCGCCACCACCGCTGCCGCAGCCGCATCCACCACAAAATTACCTGCTGCCACAATACGAGCTCAATAGCATCGAGAGACTCGGCAACATGGTCACGAGATTGTCGTCTCCAATGGTACCAGCAGCAGCAGCAGGCCTGTCCGAGGCGTCGACGGCCACGGTCACACCCAATGCGAGCGCCATATCCGGGCTTCTGCAAGCGAATAAGACGACCGCAGGGACAACCCCCGAAGGAGGGCCACACGAGAATGGAGAAGGACTGTCGGGGGCTTCGGTTCTCTTGGGAAAGCGTTCTCGGGATGCCTAAACGGGACGTGGTGGCCACCACGAAGACGGCGGATTGAAGGAGACAGCAAAGCTACCCAGATACGAGCCTGGAGGATCAAAGCTGATATGGTGCCCCCTCTCCGGGTACACAATCTCATGAACGTTGACGACTGGCAAGAGAACAGGACTTCTTATTGCATACTGGGGAAGCATCCATTATAGAGGACTACGTCGGGCAACAAGCGAATCACGACGCAACGCCGTGTCGCAGCCCACCCAGGAAAATGAGCGAGACAAATAGATGATATGTTTTTTTGGGGGGGGGGCAGCATGCTTTTGGCAAGGACGGCCTCCCCCTTGTGAGATAGATGTTGCATAGCGAGTATATTCATGTTGCACTGGCTTTCGAGCAATCCTTTCAGCAAATCACCGCCCTTCAGTGCTAGCTGGAGACCGAGTTTTGCCGATGTTCACGAAATGCGTGCTCTCTTTGTCGAAATCTCCTGAGGTCTGCTCCCCAAAGCGGAAGGAACCATCGCCGTTCTAGAAATGGGGCCAAAACTTGCTGAGCCTCGGATTGGGGCCGAGCGGGGTTGGCCCAGGTGTGGGCAAGCCTAGAGAGGGTGCCATCGACTGGCTCCTTGAGCGGGCCCGAATGGCCTGTTCACGGCGTAAAGGCGCCTGGCCACTTCACATGTCGCCGTTAGAGGGGCGCGCGGGGCGGTAGTTAGTCCAGCACTCTTACACCAGTGAGGGGGGGGGTTCCTCGTTCGCCGTAGCGCTGCGAGGCTTCTACAACTCTAATGCTTCCCCGCAAAGAGGAAGGCGCCAAGCCAAGGGACAGGCTCCGAATGGCGGGCGATGACGCCCAAAGCCGTCTGGCACAGAGCTCGGATGCGCTGGTGGAAGGTGCGGCAGGAGCTCCTTCCTTGCATGTTTATTAACTATGCTTGTGCTCCTTCCTTGACCGACTGTTCATCATCACGGAAAAAAAGAGCCAGGAACAAGTCAGAAACATCGTTTGCTTTGCTTGTTCGTTTGTCTCGTTTGTCTCGTTTGTCTCGTTTCACTCCCCAGCGCCCTTGCTCTCGGCCTGTCTGCACTACCAACAACACCACCGGGCAACCAGTGACTATCTCGGACATTCCGCCTCACAGCGACTTGCTTGGCATCCATTTTGCGCAAACATTTTTGGCACATCGACGAAAAAAAAAAAAAGCATGGCCACCGACACCACCGATCCCGAGGCGGCCATCATTGTTGGCGCCGGCCTCTCCGGGCTGGTCGCCGCGTACGAGCTGACGCAAAGGGGCGTGCCCGTCGTGATCGTCGACCAGGAGACCGAGGCCAACCTCGGCGGACAGGCGTTCTTCTCGCTGGGCGGGCTCTTCTGCGTCAACTCGGCCGACCAGCGGCGGACGGGCATCAAGGACTCGCGGGCGCTGGCGCTGCGCGACTGGCTGGGCACGGCCAAGTTTGACCGGCTGGAGACGCAGGACCGGTGGCCGCGCAAGTGGGCGGAGGCGTTTGTGGACTTCGCCACGGACGAGATGGAGAGCTACGTCAAGGGGCTGGGCCTGTCGTTTCTCAATGTGGGCTGGGCCGAGCGCGGCGACGGCACCGACTCGGGCCACGGCAACACGGTGCCGCGCTTCCACCTGACCTGGGGCGTCGGCCCGGAGGTGGTGCGCATCTTTGCCGAGCCCGTCCAGGCGGCGGGGGCCCGGACCAAGGGGCTCGTCACCTTCAAGTTCCGCCACATGGTGGACGAGCTGATCCTGGACGACAGCGGCCGCGCCGTGGGCGTGGCTGGCCGCGTGCTCAAGCCCGACGACGCGGTGCCGCGCGGCCAGGTCACGTCGCGCGAGGCCGTCGGCAGCTTCGCGATCCGCGGGGCCAACGTGCTGGTGGCGTCGGGCGGCATCGGCGGCAACGTCGAGGCCGTCAAGAAGGCGTGGCCGGTCGACCGCCTCGGGCCCAAGGTGCCCAAGCACTTTGTCGTCGGCGTGCCGGCGCACGTGGACGGGCGCATGATGGGCATCGCCGAAGCGGCCGGCGCGCACATTGTCAACCGCGACCGCATGTGGCACTACACCGAGGGCCTGCGCAACTGGGACGGCATCTGGCCCAACCACGGCATCCGCGTGCTGCCCGCCCCGTCGTCGCTGTGGCTCGACGCCACCGGCAAGCGTCTGCCGCCCTTTTTGTACCCGGGCAGCGACACCCTGGCCACGCTCAAGCACATCTGCGGCACCGGCTACGACTACAGCTGGTTCATCACGACCCAGAACATTGTGGCCCACGAGTTTGCGCTGTCGGGCTCCGAGCAGAACCCGGACCTGGCCAACAAGAGCTACTGGCAGGTGCTGCGCAACCGCGTCTTCAGCAGCAAGGGCACCCTCCCCGTCCAGAAGTTTGTCGAGCACGGCGCGGACTTTGTCGTGCGCGACAACCTCAAGGATCTCGTCCAGGGCATGAACGAGCTGGCGGCCCAGCACGACCCGGAGGTGGAGGGCAGCGGCCCGCAGCTCGACTACGAGGCCATCCTGGACGTGGTCGAGTCGCGCGATCTCCAGATGGACAACGCCTTCAGCAAGGACGCGCAGGCCATGCTGATCCACAATGCCCGCCTGTACCGGCCCGAGCGCCTGATCCGCGTCTCCACGCCGCACCGTCTGCAGGACCCCAAGTACGGCCCGCTGATCGCCGTCAAGATGAACCTGCTGACGCGCAAGACGCTCGGCGGCCTTGAGACCGACCTGGATTCGCGCGTGCAAAAGGCTGACGGGACCTCGTTCCCGGGCCTGTACGCTGCTGGCGAGGCGGCCGGTTTTGGCGGCGGCGGCGTGCACGGGTATGCCGCTCTGGAGGGGACGTTCCTGGGCGGCTGCATCTTCTCGGGCCGGGCCGCTGGACGTGCCATGGCCGAGGAGATCCTGGCGGCGAAGAAGCTGCGGACCAGCGCGGAGACCACTTCGTAAGTGTGTGTGTGTGCGTGTGTGCGTGTGTGCGTGAGAAAGAGAGAGGGAGATTGAAAGTGTGAGGTCGGGAAAAATAAAAGAAGACAATAGATTGTTCACAAGTGAGCATGAAGGCTTGAGCAGTTGGATACTCTCGAGGAGGAGACTTGTGTATGTCCATGGGTCTATTGTGTTGTATTATTGTACATAGTCCTGTTTTGATTGGTATATTCCCATTCCCAGTGCGAGTCTAAAAAAGAAAAGAAAAAACGCCAATCCATGTGAATGTGTATGCAAAAATGCAGGGTATCATGATTCCGTCTCCGTTTTGATGCTCGCTTGACGGTTCTCTTCGCTCTTTGATTCTACGGGGTGCGTCCCCATCACCCGGCCTTTTGCGACTTGGGCCGAGTCTTGGGCGACTTTTGCTTCTTGGGGGAGGTTGCTGTCGCCGACGCTGTCGAGTCCGAGGATGGGCCGTCGCTCGTCCCACTGGTCGGCGCGGTACCGGCGCCGGCCACGGCGGCAGCCTCGGCGTCCCATGCGGTCTCCACCTGCCGCAGGGCCGCCAGCACGCGCGACCCGGTCGTGCCGCTGTCGAGCAGGTTCTTGGCGGCGCTGGTGATCGGGGCCAGCACGTAGTCGGCCACGGTGGCCGGGTCGCGCGCGGCCGGGCGGCCGATGCCGATGGCGATCTTGGCCCAGCGGGTCATGCGGGCCGGGTACTCGCCGCGTCGCACGGCCCCGTTGATGCTCTTGAGGCCGTTGTGGCCGCGGTGGCTGCGCTCCCAGGGGCGCACGCGCACGACGCCCGGGTCTTCCTCGAGGTCGTCGTGCAGCACCACCAGCCCGACCTGCGGGACGGCCTCGTCCCGGGTGGCGGTGGCCGCCGCCCGTGCGGCGACCTGCTCCTTCCACGCGCGGGCGACAAACGGGCCCGACTCGTTCATGTAGGCCGGGCTCTGGACGAGCAGGTAGCGGGGGTCGGCCGACACGAGGGCGGCGCGTGTCAGCTGCTTGTTGTTGCCGCCGCCGCCGGTGATGATCTTTTGCTTGGCAAAGGCGGGCAGGCCGAGTTCGCGGCGCAGCGACTCGATGGCGAAGTGGCCGGCGGAGTGGAGGGCATCGCGGTACGGGCTGGGGTTACCGAGGCTGACGACGACGACACGGGAGACGGCGTGGGAGGAAGCCATTGCCAGAGTGGGAGGTTCTCGTAGATTTTTTTTTTTTGTTTTTGGGGGGTGTGTGTGTGTGTGTGTAGTGTTGGGTGTACTACCGCTTGCGTGCCGTCCTCGGTCTTGTGGTACTTTGTCTAGTCGCCTGGTTTGTTCCTCGCCGAAGCACCCTGGGCGTGTCGCCCGCTCTTTATATCGTCGTTCTTCTTGTTTCGGCGCCTTTCGTGGCGCCGTCCCTGGGGCCTATTTGTCAGGCCTTGTTGGGCCTCAGCTGTGGTCTGGCCTCGAAGAAACTTACACAGCCTCTTCGGATGGCTTGTTATCGGACAATGACTAACTCGGCACGATAACATCAGACACGTGACTACTCTGCTGATAGAGGCCCACTTTTGTGCTTGCCCTCCTACTAGCCCCAAATTCAATCCCACCAACAACTCGGTCAAAAAAAATATTAATGGGGTAAATCGCACGCAGCGTGTGTGTTTTTTTTCTTCACCTTGCAAGCCAGCAAAAAAAAAAAAACCCCTGTCCGCCATCACTTTGCCGAATCGCTGGACGTTCGAGTCTTGACGGAATTTCATCAACTCAAAATAACGTCGCTTCCATTGTCTTGACCTATCTCAAGCACAACATCCCCCCCCACCAGCCAAGATGTCTTACCAGAAGGCCGACAAGGACTTTGCTGAGCAGCCGGTACGTGTTGGCTAGATGCAACACCAAGCCACCACAGCAAATCAAGTTTGCCCTCGCTAACAAACTCGAACAGAAGGCTCACCGCATCCGCATCACGCTGACCAGCCGTAAGGTGCAGTCGCTGGAGCGTGTCTGCAAGGAGCTCATCGAGCGTGCTCGCTCCAAGGACCTGACCGTCAAGGGCCCCGTCCGCCTGCCGACCAAGAACCTCAAGATCACGACCCGCAAGACCCCTTGCGGTGAGGGTTCCAAGACCTGGGACATGTACGAGCTGCGCATCCACAAGCGCCTGATCGACCTGCACGCCCCGACCGAGGTTGTCAAGTCGGTCATTGTCAACAGTAAGCTATTCCGACCAGGAGACGCATTGGGGCAGAAGACCAGCTGCTAACATTTACCCAGTCGAGGCCGGTGTCGAGGTCGAGGTCACGATCGCTGCGTAAGCGGTATCCTCGGGGACATGGGAAACGGATAGGACAAAAAAGAGGGGGGGGCAAGAGCATCTCCCGGGACGACAAAACAACACACTGCCAATGCTGTCGTGCTTCGAACGGGGAGGAATCCCCTTTTTTCGAGCCAGGGCATGATGGCAGTCGATGTTGTGAGGCGTTAGGTAGAACAAAATAAAATAAAAACGTGTCGGGCTTTCCAATAGCTGGGATATAAAACAAAAATATAAAAGTTCAGCTTTTGCAGGACGGAGTGTGGGCAGCGAACGTGACAGCGTCGAGACGCACGAATGCGCACGAGGAGCAGAGGGACCAAGACAAGCAAGGGAATCGGTGGCCGCGACTGGGCACGACGGTTTCAAGCAATGGAGACGCCCGGAATACGCGTGTTTGTCTCCGGGCTGTGTGGCCCAGCGTTCCAGCTTGCATCTCGGAACATGTCTGCCTTGCCCTCGGCACCTGCCTGCGTAGACATACGATCCATGACACAATCGCAAGAACTAGTGCGTGCTTCCATGCATGTGGACGCTGCCTGTTCTTTGTGTTCTTTGTGCATGTATGGCGACTTGTACGGCTGCAGCGGCAGCATTGTTTGATGACCGTGCCAAGTCGGGACCGGTCTGAGCTTGTCCTGGGGAAAGAGTCCCGGTTTTTTTTTTTTGGGTCGTCTCGGTTGCTCCTTCCCCCGTGGCTGGGGGCCTACTGCGGCCTGGATAGCGCGTGCCAGCTGGCCTGCAGAGGGTACGTCATTCACCTCCCGGCTAGCTGTCTCAGCCACCAGCACAGGCGGGCTAGTGCCAGAGAGGTACAACGTAATAGCTGGGATGAATCGACGACGAGTGTCTGCCTGCATACTTTGTACATGGTAGTACGCGTAGAACCGTGGGGCCGATCTCTCCATGTGGCCAGACGATTGGGCTGCATGGGCAGGAGGCCTGGAGCGCGATCATAGAGGCTTGGCATAGCCCATTGCGTAGCTCTGTGGTGAAGCTGTAGAGCGTTTGCCTGTCACTACGATGGAGTTGGATATATAAAGGCCGGTGGCGCCGCGAGGATGAACGTCGCTAGTCCGCGCAGCTTTTTGTCCTGGCCGTCCTTGGTACAGGGTCTAATTTTTTCTGGCGATTGAAATCCCTCGTGCGAGGAACCTTGTTTCGTGCCCAACGCTTCTACTTTTTCGTTCTTGCCTATTCTGCTGAACCGATCTTGGCAACCTTGTGTCCATCTCACGATACTTGCCTTTTGTAGAGGGTCGGCCTTGCTTTCGTTGCTTCCTCCCACGATACCTTCCTCAGCACAGACAGACGGCTTCTGCCATCCCTGCATATCCACTGCCACCATGGCTTCCCAAGACCAGACCTCCAAGGACTATGCTCCTCCCCCCTACCCTCCCCCGAACAGCACCGGCCAGCCGCCATACCAGCCGCAGTACCAGACGCCGGAATACCAGCAACAGTACCAGCCGCAGCAGTACCAGCAACAGCAGTACCAGCCGCAGCAGTACCAGCCGCAGCAGTACCAGCAACCGACCTATGCCGCACCGCCCACGCAGCCCACCTCCGCGCCCGCCGCCACCTCCGCGACGACGACCACCACCACACCGTCCGGCAAGGTCACCATGCGCGACCGCTTCTACCAGTGGAGCACCAAGATCGGCACCCCCGTCAACAAGCTGACCAACCGTCTCGGCTCCGAGGCGTTCTGGCCTTCGTCTCTCGACCTCGAGAGCGACAAGGCCGCCCGCATTCTCAAGTCGTTTACTCGTATGTCCCCCCCCC